>APFE030959143.1:0-23228 GCA_000404065.3 Pinus taeda
CTCTTTAGTTATTAATTACATAAGAAACATTATTTTGTGTGATTATATTGAAGAATATTAGTCATGGTAGACAGGAGCCGAGGCTATGTTTTCTGATTTGGCACACTTCTCAGAGTTGTGAATTAAGGTGACCAAATGTCTTTGGTTCCATGACTAAAAAAAAGTTTTCATATTTATACTGGTTAAACAATGTTCTGAAGGAAAAACCATTCTTCATATTCTGTCATGCAAATCCATGTGATTTGTTGTGTCTCTGTGCCTCCTATCTGCTTTAACGGGTAAGTTTTTTTGTTTACCTTTAAGGTTGTCGATATTTTCTCAACTTTTTTACCTTGAGTTGAGGTTAATTAATCCTTACTTCATTGTTTGAGCACTAGGGTTATTTCAAGATGAGTGTTATAAGGGGAAAAATTCTTACCCATTCTATAGGTACAATGCCCTTTGTTAAATTTGTGGCTAAAGTTTTCAGAGCCATCTGAGCCTATTGCATGTTTAATATCCTTTGTAAGAACAAAGTGGATCGCTGAGATTCGTTTAGAGGCATAGTATTTTGCATTATAGATTTGTCTTTTTTTTTTTTAACTTTCTATAAATCACCTATGTGAAAAGGATCCAAGCTAGTCTAGCTTATTAGTATGTCTTACAAAATCTTTAAAAAGTTAAATTAATGTTTTCAGCAAATGATTGTCAAGGCTTACAAAATTCCCTTATAGGAATCTTTTCAAATGGATGTGATTATTTATGTAAGATATCTAGTACTCTACAAAAAAATAAATTGAGAGAGTGGATGCTAATATAATTGAATCATGTAGTATAACATAGGGGGAATAATATGGAGTACAAAGAGACGTACCGAAGGGAATAATGTAATAATGGGATGGGCTACAGTAATAAATAAGGTGGTTAAACCATATTATGTAAGGGACCATAAGTAGTTAGCAATAATGTAATAATCTCATGGAATTAGATAGATGGTATTCAGGGAACCATGGTAATGACCCATGGTATTGTATGTATGAGACCTATATAGAGGCTAGAGACTCCCCATTGAGAGAGGTCAAGGGTTATTGTATGAATAGGTGTATGGATTATGGAGTGTTCTCCTTCATTAAGGAGTGAATGTATGGTATTTCCCTACCTTAAGGGTTCTATTAATAAAGTGAAACATTGCTATCTATTTATATCTTATTATTTCTTGGGTATATTTGTATTCTCATATATTTTCAGGTCAGATCTATAAAAAGTGGTATCAAAGCACTTTCTTGGGCAAAGAAGAATTTTTTATTATTATTTTGCAGGAACTTTTTGGGGCAATAACTTTGAAGATCAGATTTGTATGCTATGGTGCAATATTTGCATAATCTAATTGCAGATCTGGGTTCTTTGCAAAAAAATACCCAATTTGAAAAAGAAATCAGCCAAATCGGAGTCCAGATGAGGGAGTTATTGCTGATTTAAATATCAGCTATGTTGCAGACATTTTTAGGGGCGAAGAGTTTGTGGATCAGATATATATGTTTTGGAGCAAAATCTGCAAAATGTAATTCCATATCTGAGTTTTTTTGTGATAAAACCCAATCTAAAAAAATAAAAATTAAAAATTAAAAAAAAGAGAGAGAAAAGAAAAGAAAAGAAAAAATCAGCTGAATTAGAATCCAGATGAGGGAGATATCACTGATTTAAATTCAACTGTGTTGTAAACATTTTTCGGGGCGGTGAGTTTGCAGATCAGATCTATACGTTCTGGTGGAAAATCTATAGAATTTAATTGCAGATCTGAGTTTTTGGTAAAAAATACCAAATTTGAAAAAAACAATCAGCCGAATCCGAGTCTAGATGAGGGAGATATCGCTGAATCAATTGTGTTGTAGACATTTTTAGGGTTTGCAAGTTTGCAGATCAAATTGATATGTTCTGGGGAAATATTTGCATAATATAATTGTAGATCAAGTTTCTTTGTGAAAATATACCCAATTTCCAAAAAAAAATTCAGTCGAATCAGAGTACAGATGAGGTAGATATCGCTGATTTAAAATCAAATATTTTTCAAAAAAAATTGTGAAGGCAAGATAGCTGCAGTGCGAATCTGAAATTCCAGTTCTTAGATTGAAATTTGATGAAGATGTACAAATTTTATGGCTCTAATCTGGAAATATGGCTGGCACAAATGAAAGAATATTTCACTTTGAATCACATCGTAGATGATGAAACTAAACTACATGTGGCATCCATTTACTTGTACCAAGAAAGATGGCAATGGTGGTAGTCGCATTCTAAATGTTATCCAAGGACAATTACTTGGGAGATGCTCGAAAACTCCATTTGTGGCCGCTTTGGCCCTAAATCTAATTTTTTGGATCCTCTTACTAAGCTCAGACAGACAAGCACACAACCTAGCAAAGATTTTATTTTTACAAGAAAGAAGGAAACCAAGAAACCTAAAGGGTTGTTTTCTATTGGTATCTCCTTATTGCAGATTCATGGATGTATTCAGAAGGAGAAGATCATTGTGTCTATAAATCCTAGCTGCAAGCATAATTTTATCAATGTTAATTTGGCAAAAAATTGCAAGTTTCAACAAAACACATTGAACACACAGGTTGATGATGAGGATGTTCAAGTTTATAAAGATTTGAAGCTTTCTATGGATAAGTATGTGTTGCATTGTGATTTTTATATTTCAGATAAGGATAACATGGATGTTGTTTTGAGATATCCTTGGATGGAATCTGTGGGTACTATTAATATTAATATCCAGAAGAAATTCATGAAACTCTGGTATAAAAAGAAGAAAATAACATTATAGGATATTTCTATTAAGACACAAGCAAAGACTATGGAAGCAGAAGCACAAATCTTTAATGACACTGACACATCATATGATGAGCCTTTAATGGTCAATAACCAAACACAAACATCAAACCAGATACCAGAAAAACAAGGAGAATCCAAGGAGGCTGAAGCAAAAAATGTTATAGGTACTGATACATCAGATGAGGACTCAGCGGTTGAAGTAATATTGGAAGATAAGAAACAACAGTACACACCACAACATGTGCCAGCTACCAATCAGGCTCCATTAGGTGGTGAATTAAAGAAAAAGACATCGTTTGTTAAAACTTCAGCGTATCACCACCCATGTCACCCCACAAGAAAACAACCAACAAGATGGCAATGAATTATTCCCAAGGACAATAACCCTTGCATGATAGATAGAGAGGGGCAATGATCCACCTACTACACATCAACATATAAAGAGCTTAAACAAATGGATGGCACTACAACTGAAACCAAAATATCTTTAGCTCTTAATTACAAAAGAAACTTTATTTTCTGTGCTTATATTGAAGAATATCAGGGATGATTGGTAGGTGATAAGTCTATGTTTGTTGATTTAGGACGCTTCTCATAGATGGCAATGAAGGTGAGAAAATGTATTTGGTTCCACTACACTTAAATCCAACAAGAAATAATCAATTTAAAATATGGTATGTAATGGCAGATAGTTTTCGTAGGAGTTCTCTATCCTTGTTTGATTCTCCCCTACATGGGGGAGGTTGCATTTATTTCCCAACTCAAAGAGGACATACAGAGCAACTTCTATATGTTGGTACTAGGTGAGCACATTTTCATCAAGATAGCATATAAGTCCATTATGCCTTGAAGATATTGAAAAGCTGGGAAGTTGTATTTTATATAGCAAAGGAGCATAGAATATGCTTTTTCACTGAATTGGAGAGACTTGTAGACTTTTGAAACAATTTGGTCATATTGGGGTCATCAACACTTCCAAAGTTTCTTTTCTAACAAGAATTTTGAATCAAAAACTAGGACACTTGTATGAGTGTTAATCTAAAAATGAATTATATGTAAAAGTTGAATTATGGCCAAGCTTCATAGTGGCTAACTTGGCAGCAATAGTGGGAAGTTAGGAAGTCATCTCATATACCTTTTCAATAATGAATCTATACTCATGCTTGATTTGTCTTCCATGGGTGTAAGTTATGCACACCTCAAAAGCTGATGTATGGTAAAATATAAGTTACATAAATAAATGGGATTCTCATGTGCATCTACTTGGCACTCACCATCGACTTTAGATATAAATATATTGTTGGTCATGCCTATGGTATCTTCCTCAGTCCTCTTTGCCTTTCATTATTGTTACTGAGATTTGTTGTTATCAAACTGATTATTTTGCTTGATTTAAAGGTCTTGTTGTGACAACAGTCATGTTTGTAGAATTTATACAGAAGGAGAGCGATCAGATGTGTGGAACGCATGCAGTTTCTTAACAAAAATTGTAGACATCCCAGTGAAATTCTCAGTATTCCCCACATTTCTCTAATTGAAGCCAATATGATTTACTATGTCTGAGAAGCATCCATGATTTTCAGAAATAACCAATGAAACCAATAGTCCCACATATCAGTTGGAGTGACATGCTTCATATATTTCAGAGATATCCAAAACCTTGTAGAAGAATTTTTCCCCCGTATTGAAATATACTCGAGAAGTGTTGGCAAGGTGCAAGGCTAGGATCAAGGAAGACCATGTAAATTTATGCCGTTCTCAAGCTTGTTTTGAGGAGGCATGCATATGTTTATTTCATAGGAGGAAATCTATCTTCCTTCCAAGCTTGGTTTCAGGAGGCATAACCATGGTTATTTAAAATAGCACACACATATCCATTATACTACCTAATTGTATTTATTTACCACTAAGACATTCAAATTCATACATCAACGGTTAAAATTCATCACGATAAGCTTCTGGGTGTTTTTTGAATCTTTTTCTATTTCCTCGAATGAAATTTTAGTGCAAGTAATATTGCCAAAAAATGTTAGTGTGAGATGTAGTAATGGGTGTGGTAATGTCTCTGATGAGGATTCAAGAATATTCGACCTAACTGCTTTATTTAGCAACATGTCAATCGTCGCGAGCACTTCTATGGTCTCATTCCAAGGTACCCATTTCTCCTCAAAAACTCTTGGGGGATTAAAATAAACTAAATGCTTCCATATATATCAGATCCTACACGAGATAATTTAATGATACTTAATTTTAGCATTTCTTTAATCTGAACGCAATTCAATCCTGAGTTGAGCTGGGACTGAAAAGTGTCTTGTGGTATACAAGTAGGATATGAATTGATTTTAGCATTTATTTTATCTGAATCAAAATCAATCCCGACTTAATATGATACCGAAAAAGGTCTCGTGGATATATAAGTAGGATATGAATTGAAAACACACACTCTCTCTCTAGAAATACAGATAGAGTTATCAATAACCTGCATATTCAGTCAAGATTTAGAATGTACCCCACTTTTATATACATGTGTGCAAACTATCATCGCAAATATAGACAAAGTTATCAATCACCTACATATTCAGTGAGGCTTTAGAATGCACCCCACTATTATATACATGTGCGCACATTGTAATTCCCTTTTCCTTTCTTCAATCTTTAGGCACCATAATAAGCTCCCCCAAAAAGAAAAATAATTTTGTAAAGAATAATTATTTTCATACTAGTATGGTAGGGTTCTAATTACTTATTTCCTTTTTCTAGAATTTATATGATGCCATGATAATATAAGATGGATAATTTTCTCATTCTCCAATGAATGATCACGGATATTAAGTCAGTGGGACTAAAAGATTACTTCCAATGTCATTCGTTGTGCAAATGCTAAGGAAACTGTTATAACTACCATGATAACAAAATGGAAATGTCTAATAATAGAACTAAAAGAAGCTAATATATTCCAAGAAAGAGAATGGCAAAGACAAAAAATGAATATATAGTGAAATCTCCATAAAAACATGTCAAGTGGTTATGGAACTAGAAGTTCAGGCTGGAAGAGAGGGGACGGGAGAGGAGAGGTGTCGACATGCAAGCCCTCAATCATTGTGAAGGATCTGATGCATTTTCTGAGAGGGTCATTAGGATAGTGCATGGGGTTTATGGAGGCTGACTTCGTAATCCTAGGATGGAGCCTAGGAGGAGCCTTAGATTGAGGAGACCCATCTTTGCTAACACAAGGCTAGGAGGAAGAAACTGCAAATAGAATATTGGTTTCATGGTAGAGTTTGGAGAGTCATATTTTATGCTAAGGTAGTTTTTCTCTAGCATTGGGCCTTCTTAGAGTTTCTCTATTTGATGATCTAATGAAGTCTATCTTAAGCTCTAGGGTGGGAGCTCCTCGAAAGTGTCTTGAAAGTAGAACAACCCAGTAGGGGGGCTTGGGGGGGGGCGGGCGCTGGTGTGGAGGGGGATGAAGAAAGATTAGAGGATTCTTGATGGAGGCATGCACCAATGATTTTGATGTATAGATTATATACCTAAGAATCTCCATTAGGAAAGAGCTAAATATCTCTATTTTGGATAATGAAATTTTTTGAAGAGGGTGCCACTCAGATCCAAGTAGAGGCATTAAAACTTCTCTTTGATCTTGCAGAAATGTAACATTTAAAGGCTAGCAGATCCTTCGACTTAGCCTCTTACAAGTGAGAAATTTGATAGATCTTATCTAAGAGATGGAGGTCATGATTGCTCTTTATCCAAAGCTGATGGGAGCCCACACAAAACTAATCTAGGGGGAGCTTGAGGGCATGCATCTATTTTTCTAAATGCTTTGGACTTGTTGATGCTTTAGCAGATTAAATTTCTATTTAATAGTTCACAACCTTATTGATCTTTTAATCTTTTTCTGTTGGACTGATTGTCTATGGTTTTGACAAATTGTGTGCCAAGTAATCCCTGAAGGCTAAAAGAGACAAAATATTCTAACTACATTATTTTGTTTTTTATTATTATAGGGGTTGTCCATAGGCTAAATATTCTTGCACTATTGATGCAGAAGCATCTAACCCCCCCAATCAAACAAAAGAATCCAAAGCAGACCTTGACCATTGAGCTAAACAGGGGGACTTTTTGTTTAAAACAAAGCTTAAATGATGGAATGGATAAGTCTCTAGAAGAATTAATTAAATGTAATCTGCCATATGTATTCTATAGCAAGCTTTAGGGCCTTAGTTGAGAGATTTGAGGAAAGGATGTGATTGGATTCTTTACAGTGATCTGATCCAATGTTTCCATATAAATATATGTGCGATGAACCTGCATGTTCTATAAATATATGTAAGCCTACAGGCAGGAAAAGAAGAAAACAGGCCACGAATAGTTGAGGATCAGGCTTGTATGAGATATAGGGAGTCTTAGTCTATAATCATTGTGTATTTTTATAAATGCAAAGTTTGGTTTCGACCCTGAAGAAGTGTATTTCGAGTGTTGAAATTGTTATGAATTGGAATTCTGCAATAATTATATTTAGGCAGAGTCAAGGCAAAGCATAGAGAGGAGAATGATTTAGAAAATTTGTAAGTGATCATCAAATCCAATTGAAACATCAGAGAAGTGATCTGGAGAGGAAGAGAAGTTGATAGCTCAAGAAGTTGAGTTTAGAAGAGTAGTTAAGCAGTGGAAACATAAGACCCAAAACCTTTGAAGAAACCCTTTGAGGAGAAGCTAAACCATGGGAAGCTGAAGACTTAGTGGAAAAAAACTAAGCAAACAAAAGAGTGATGCAGTAAGTTATCAAGTGCACAAGAGCCATTTGATCACAAGGATCAACGGTCCAGATGATTTTACTAAAGAGGAAGGTGAGACATTGCATTAGCAGAATTCTTTATGGAGATTAGGTCTCGCAACCCAAAATCCAGTTTACACTGAAAATTAGTGAAAAACAGAGTTCGAGTTGAGTTCCAGATGTGAAATATTATAGGGGCCAATTGGTAGCCTTATCGGGCCAAGAGAACTAGTCATATCGGTAGTTTGAAGAAGTCAAGGCCTAATGTGAAGGAACGTCGATACACCGAAAGAGATGAAGTGCTAATCGACGATCAGAGGCATAGGAAGATCAAGAATTGGCATTGGAAAGAGGCTTGCGATAATGTAAAGGCCGGATGGATGAACAGACCTAACATCACTTTGAGCTACATTGTATAAGCTTTTAAGTCCACTTTATATTGGTTCGGGCAGAAGGTTAAGGTAAATCATTTGTATATTTTTAAAGAGTTGTGTGAGTGTTTAAAATCTTGAGCATATAATTAACGACTCCAATAGTCACATATCGGAGTCAGAGGGGTGATGAACCACATATGTGGTAAGGCCAGTTGAAATAGCCGATAGTGATTGCGATGAAGTTAAACCTCAAAATCTGTGCTGAAGCTGTACGGAAAATAGAAAGGGGTATATTTGCATAGTTTTTCTTTGTAAATGTATTTATAAGGAAATTGTACGAATGAAGGTTATTGTGTATAAATATATATATTAACCAAGGTTTAAGAGGGGTGGTTGATATATATGTGCTTATGCGTTTATAGCATTATGAAAAGGTGTTGAAGGGTTTTTAAATCCCGATAGAAGGATTATGAACGAAGACATTAATAAAGTCTTATACAAAGGCTTGAGATCTAGTTAAAGGTTCCGATAGACAGGTTTTGGTGGGGTGATTGGGTTCTGATACAAAGGAACTGGTGGTGAAGGGCCTTAACCATATATAAATATGAAAATTTGACTCCTTTGTGAGTCAAATGCCTGGGATAGTTGTGTTTATGCACTCTTATGCAATTTGTGGGTATGTGTGGGGGTAAAATTGCACCATTAGTGGTAACAGAGCAGATTTGTAATCACAATAGATTTGTATTAGAACAGAACTGAGGTTAGAGTAGAATTGTAAGTGAAACAGTTGGGGTTACACAACAAAAAAATTCTATGTGAAAGAATTAAAAGCAGAGTTATGTGTAAAGATGTTTACGTAGACAAGAGGAGAATCAAATTCTAATTTGATAGAAGAAGATACACAAAGATGATGGGTAGTAGTTCTAGCAGAGGCTTGGAATAGGCATGAACAGAGGATTCCTTAAACGAAAGAAAAAGCAAGATTACTTAATGCAAGTTCTGAAGGAAAGAGGACTTGGAGACAAAACAGAGGACAATCCATTTAAGGCAGAGGAAGAATGGGTGAAACAATATCATACTGAGGTCTTGAAAGAGAGGTAATATGTTATGTTCTATTTTAAATTGAGAATGTGTGTTTATATATTAATGCACAGGTGACAACAAGAGAAGCTGTGAGAAGGGAACTAGATGTGTTCTTGAAGACAGAGTAAGGAGAATACTCTGATAGAAAAGTGGCAGTGGACCTGAAGAATCCAACAAGAAATTGGAGAGAGAGGAAAACTGAAGTGTTCTCAATAGAGAGTGAGAGATTGTAGAAGCCTAGAAGGAGCAAAGGTGTTGCTAAATGGGAGGTTCCAGACAGAGGACCCGTGCTTACCAAAAGATTAAGTGAGGAGAGCTTAGTGAGGTAAGATTGTAGCTAGGAGGACTAGTTGTAGCAGAGGCTTGTTGCAGATAAGTGAGAAGTTCATGAAGATAGAGGAGGAAAGCAGCCTTTTGAAGATATCTTAAGAGGTAATGAAGATATAGAAGCAAAAGGTGACCGGGAAAGCCTTTCAGAAGAGAAGGATTGACTGGATACAAAAGAAAAAGTCTATGGTTGAGTCTACAGAAGCTGTCATGGAGATGAAGAATCAGGATCTTATTCTAATGAAGAATGAAGGAATATTGTCTCAGAAAGATAATCAAATGAGTTTGATTGATGTTAGTGATAAAAATAAAATGCAGGAGAATGATAATGCAGATGATGAGACCATGATAGTTCTTAGAGAAGGTAAACAATAAGATACTGAAGGCAAGCTTGAAGAAAGAACTATGTTAGCTAAAAACATAGTAAAGGATCATCAGTTCATCATGATGATAGGCACAATAGAAATATCCATGGAAGTTGTTGATACAATCAAGGGAAATGAAGGACATCTACTGAAAGATGTTAAGATGGAAGAATTCTATGCAAAAGACATAGTAGAGGGAGGAAGAACACTAGTAAAAGAGTGTTTTGTAGAGGATGAGAAATCTGTTGAAACTATCTAAACTATAAGGAAGTATCTTTTAGAAGATAAAAAATTTGAAGTAAAGGATGATGAAGAATGTCTCTTAAATAAGAGAAGCAACGATTTATTGCACCATAAGGAATATAAAAATGCATGGATGTGTGAATATGTGACAACATAGGAACAAGTTATTGTGGAAGAAGAAGATGAAGTTCACTATGAAGAGTTGATATGTGGGTCAATAGTTGAAACTGTTGAGCCTTATGTTGATGCCTCAAAAATCGCTGAAACAACATTGGGGGATAACCACCCAGTCCAGACCTTCAAGTAGTTCCTTTTTCATTTGGATTAGTGGCTCTGACTGGTTTAACTAGGTCAAGTTACATTTTCCCTATTGCTATTGGTTTATGATGTATCTTTAACTACCAATAGACAGGGATATAAAATCACTTCTTCTTTCTGATCAGGCAAGAGAATAACCCTTAAGCTGATTTGAGTTCATTGAAGCCACAACTAAAATTTTGCCTTTTTGAGAAGAGGACATGTGTGCAAACTATCATCGCAAATACAGACAAAGTTATCAATCACCTACATATTCAGTGAGGCTTTAGAATGCACCCCACTTTTATATACATGTGTGCACACTGTAATTCCCTTTTCCTTTCTTCAATCTTTAGGCACCATAATAAGCTCCCCCAAAAAGAAAAATAAGTTTTTAAAGAATAATTATTTTCATACTAGTATGGTAGGGTTCTAATTACTTATTTCCTTTTTCCAACATTTATATGATGCCATGATAATATAAGATGGATAATTTTCTCATTCTCCAATGAATGATCATGGATATTAAGTCAGTGGGACTAAGAGTACTTCCAATGTCATTCGTTGTGCGAATGCAAAGGAAACTGTTATAACTACCATGATAACAACATGGAAATGTCTAATAATAGAACTACAAGAAGCTAATATATTCCAAGAAAGACAATGACAAAGACAAACAATGAATATATAGTGAAATCTCCATAAGAACATGTCAAGTGGTTATGGAACTAGAAGCTGAGGCTGGAAGAGAGGGGACAGGAGAGGAGAGGTGTCGACATGCAAGCCCTCAATCATTGCGAAGGATCTGATGCATTGTCTCAAAGGGTCATTAGGATAGTGCATTGGGTTTATCAAGGTTGACTTCGTAATCCCAGGATGGAGCCTAGGAGGAGCCTTAGATTGAGGAGACCCATCTTTGCTAACACAAGGCTAGGAGGAAGAAACTGCAAATAGAATATTGGTTTCGTGGTAGAGTTTGGAGAGTGGTATTTTATGCTAAGGTAGTTTTTCTCTAGCATTGGGCCTTCTTAGAGTTTCTCTATTTGATGATCTAATGAAGTCTATCTTAAGCTCTACGATGGGAGCTCCTCTAAAGTGTCTTGAAAGTAGAACAACCTAGTAGGGGGGATTTCGAGCGGGGGATTAGAGGATTCTTGATAGAGAGATGCACCGATGATTTTGATGTATAGATTATATACCTAAGAATCTCCATTAGAAAAGAGCTAAATATATCTATTTTGGATAATGAAATTTTTTGAAGAGGGAGCCACTCAGATCCTAGCAGAGGCATTAAAACTTCTCTTTGATCTTGTAGAAATGTAACATTTAAAGGCTAGCAGATCCTTCGACTTAGCCTCTTACAAGTGGGAAATTTGATAGATCCTATCTAAGTGGTGAAGGTCAAGATTGCTCTTTCTCCAAAGCTGATTGGAGCCCACACAAAACTAATCTAGGGGGAACTTGAGGGCATGCATATATTTTTCTAAATTCTTTGGACTTGTTGATGCTTTAGCAGATTAAATTTCTATTCAATAGTTCACAATCGTATTGATCTTTTAATCTCTTTATGTTGGACTGATTGTCTATGCTTTTGACAAATTGTGTGCTAGGTAAACCCTTAAGGCTAAAAGAGACAAAATATTCTAACAACATTATTTTGTTTTTTTGTTATTATAGGGGTTGTCCATAGTCTAAATATTCTTGCACTATTGATGCAGGAGCATCTAACCCCCCCAATCAAACAAAGGAATCCAAAGCAGACGTGGACCATTGAGCTAAACAGGGGGACTTTTTGCTTAAAACAGAGCTTAAATGATGGAATGATTAAGTCTCTAGAAGAATTAATTAAATGTAATCTGCCATATGTATTCTATAACGAGCTTTAGGGCTTTAGTTGAGATATTTGAGGAAAGGATGTGATTGGATCCTTTACAGTGATCCGATCCAATGTTTCCATATAAATATATGTGCGATGAACCTGCGTGTTCTATAAATATATGTAAGCCTACAGGCAGGTTAAGAAGGAAAGAGTCCACGAATAGTTGAGGATTAGGCTTGTATGAGAGATAGAGAGTCTTAGACTATAATCGTTGTGTATTTTTATAAATACAAAGTTTGGTTTCGACCGTAGAGAAGTGTATTTCAAGTGTTGAAATTGTTATGAATTGGAATTCTGCAATAATTGTATGTAGGTAGAGTCAAGGTGAAGCATAGAGAGGGGAATGATTTAGAAAATTTGTAAGTGATCATCAAATCCAATTGAAACATCAGAGCAGTGATCTGGAGAGGAAGAGAAGTTGAGAGCTCGAGAATTTGAGTTTAGAAGAGTAGTTAAGCGGCAGAAACAGAAGACCCATAACCTTTGAAGAAACCCTTTGAGGAGAAGCTAAACCATGGGAAGCTAAAGACTTAGTCGAAAAAAACTAAGCAAACAAAAGAGTGATGCAATAAGTTATCAAGTGCACAAGAGCCATTTGATCACATGGATCAACGGTCCAAATGATTTCGCTAAAGAGGAAGGCGAAACATTGCATCAGTAGAATTCTTTATGGACATTAGGTCTTGCAACCCAAAATCCAGTTTACACTGAAAATTAGTGCAAAACACAGTTGGAGCTGAGTTCCAGATGTGAAATATTATAGGGGCCAATTTATAGCCTTATCGGGCCTAGAGAACTGGTCAGATCGGTAGTTTGAAGAAGTCAAGGCCTAGTGTGAAGGAACGTTGATACGCCGAAAGAGATTAAGCGCTAATCGGTGATCGAAGGCATAGGAAGATCGGGAATTGGCGTGGAAAGAGGCTTGCGATAATGTAAAGGCCCAATGGATGAGTAGACCCAACATCACTTTGAGCTACAGTGTATAAGCTTTGAAGTCCGCTTTATATTGGTTCAGGCAGAAGGTTACGGTAAATCCTTTGTATATTGTTAAAGAGTTGTGTGAGTGTTTAAAAGCTTGAACATATAATTAACGACTCGGATAGTCACATATCGGAGTCAGAGGGGTCATGAACTACATATGTGGTAAGGCCAGGGGAAATAGCCGATAGTGATTGCGATCAGGTTAAACCTCAAAATTTGTGCCGAAGTTGTACAGAAAGCAGAAAGGGGTATATTTGCATAGGTTTTCTTTGTAAACGTATTTATAAGGAAATTGCACAAATGAAGGTTATTGTGTATAAATATATATATTAACCAAGCTTTAAGAGGGGTGGTTGATATATATGCGCTTATACATTTATAAAATTATGAAAAGGTGTTGAAGGGTTTTCAAATCCCAACAGAAGGATTATGAATGAAGACTTTAATAAAGTCTTATACAAAGGCTTGAGATCTAGTTAAAGGTTCCGATAGAGAGGTTTTGGTGGGGTGATTGGGTTCCTATACAAAGGAATTGGTGGTGAAGGGCCTTAACCATATATAAATATGAAATTTCGACTCCTTTGTGAGTCAAGTACCTGGGATACTTGTGTTTATGCACTCTTATGCAATTTGTGGGTATGTGTGGGGGTAACCTTGCACCATTAGTGGTATCAGAGCAGATTTGTAATCACAACAGATTTGTATTAGAACAGAACTGAGGTTAGAGAAGAATTGTAAGAGAAACAATTTGGTTTAATTGGCCAAGGGTATTATTGATGAATGGATCTGCAATTAGAAAAGACTTGGACAAATGAAAACGCAGAAAATAAATCAGAAATTTGATTTTGTTTTAGAAATTCAAATCTTAATTTTCTGCATGATTTTTGACCCAATTAATGACCAAATCTATTAGTGAAACCTCTTCAGAAATGTTCTCCTTGATTTTATCTTTCCAACGAGCTGTCATGGGCCTCATTTGGCCAAGTAAAATTCAGTCTATGAGCTTCCAAAGTTGATGAGTCAAATCTGGCATAAATCTGGAATTTTTGTTGCTGGGCTAAAAATCGGAATTTTTAATAAAAAAATCTAATCCTAAATTAGACTCTAATTATCTAATAATTAGTTCTAATTTAATTGTTAATTATGAACTAAACTAATAATTTAATAAGTTGTTATTAACTAATATAATTAACAAATTAATCTAATTAATTAATAAAATTATTTATTTAAATTAATTAATACTAAACTATTTATAACTATTAATTAAGAAAAAATCTAAATAATATTTTAATTTAATTTTAATTAAATATTATATATTAATTAATGTAATATATTAAATATTAAATATCTTAAACTATTCAAAAAATAAACTAACCTATCACCCTACTTCTAACTCATTCCATTAGTTTTAACTCATTCGAATGAGTTTGAAAACATAATATAAACTTTATAATCGAGACTTGATTAATGCCCCATGCCTTTTCGCAATCGGCCATCGAGAGGATGGAGGTATCGGTGATCGGGGTATGGAATGAGATGTGCTGATTAAAACCTCTCATTTGATCCAAAGCCCCGATGCGATGAATTTTTTATTATTTTTTATTATATATATTTTATGTATTAAAAATTAAATCAATAAAATTAATATATTAATAAATTTAAAACTTAAAATTAAATATTAATTTTTTTATTTTGGTTTTATTTTAATGAATTTTAGTGGCGAAGCACAGAGAGGAGAACGATTCAGAAAATTTATAAGTGACCATTCAATCCAGTTGAAACATCAGAGCGACAATCTAGAGAGGAAGAGAAGTTGAGAGCTCGAGAAGTTGAGTTCAGAAGAGTAGTCAAGCGGCGGAAACAGAAGACTTGGAACCTTTGAAGAAACCCTTAGAGGAGAAGCTAAACCATGGGAAATTGAAGACTTAGTGGAAAAAAACTAAGTAAAAAGAAGAGCGTTGCAGTAAGTTATTAAGTGCATAGGAGCCGTTTGATCACATGGATCAACGGTCCAGATGATTTTGCTAAAGAGGAAGGCAAAACATTGCATCAACTGAATTCTTTATGGAGATTAAGTCACGCAACCCAAAATCCATTTTACACTGAAAATTAGTGCAAAACACAATTGGAATTGAGTTCCCAATGTGAAATATTATAGTGGTCATTTATAGCCTTATCAGGTTTGGAGAACTGATCGGATAGCGGTTTGAAGAAGTCAAGGCCCAGTGTAAAGGAACGCCGATATGCCATTGACACATATGTATTCAAAGTAAGCTCAATTAATCTAGTTCATTTTGTTTAAGCACCTCTATTATTGAGAGATCACAAGTTCTATTCTCTAAAAACTCTTTGAAAAATCATCATCATTATCATCATATTTCATTAATACATTAATACATTAATACATCATATTTCATTAATACATTAATACAAGTTCTATTATATTAATAGATAATAGAATACATTTACATATATATAGTTTGAAACATATGTAAGTTTCCAAAAATTAGCATTAAAGACATTGATATTTCGAAATGTTTGAATGTTTAAATTTAGAGTCAAATTACATTGATTGAAATGTTTACATTTAAGTCAGCAAAATAAAGATTGAAACGTGACACGTTACCATGTAGAATCTGATGTATAGGAGAATAAAACAATAAAATGCTCAAGGAGCAAGTATTTTGCAGTATGGTCATGTTTATAGCGTTCACGTTTATGGTACTATATATAATATGATATGTGAAGAAAGTAAAGCTGAGAAATGGTTGAGAGCCGAAGTTTAGCAACATTTAGAGAATGATAATGTGTACAATAGCATTCACGTCACGTCGAAGGTTTCAATTTACCATGTCCAAATTTCATTCCCACGTCATGGAAATGAGTGTATTGGAAAGTCCAGAGTCTCCGAAGCTCAAGTTGGTATCATATTCCAATGTTTTAGATGATGCACCAGGAACTGCAAGTGCCAGTCTAAATTGCCGCCCATCACTGGCTTCTTTGACTTGAGAAGAACAGAAGGACCAAAGTAACTGTATGGAATCAGTTTGCAAAAACCTCCTCTGCACCCTCTTGCCATCAGGGAAACATCTTCTGGCTCACACTCGCATTCACATTCACATTACCTAATAAATATAATAATTAGGTAAGTCTCGAATCATTCATGTGTAATTGCAAATCTAACATTAAAATCAAAATCAAAATCAAAATCAATATTAATATCATTATTCTATAGAAGCAAACTCAGCTAAAACGTATTTCCCTTGTACTATTTGTTCATGTGCAATATTATTATTAACATTTGATGTCACCCTTCTCCTGCGATGGCTGAATTCCTTGGGGCCCTTATCCATATAAGGTATCAAATCCTGTAACAATTGTTGTGGATCGATGGTTCCTGTCCAAGCTTTCATTTTTTGTCCAGTGATAGAATCAATAACAAGTGTTGACGGCATCTCACTCAAATGATAATAGGTGCACACCTTTCGCCCTTCTTCATGGTCGTCATAAATTTGCCAGAAAATGAAAAATGCACTAACAGTCTCCCTCACACCTTCGTTGGCCCACGTGTCTCTATTAAGAATATAAGAGCTGAACTCTTTTGGGGATTGTATATTTGCAATGACCCATTTTCCTTGGCCTACAGCTTCCACCTTTGCCTGCTCAAAACTGCCTTTGAACATCAATTCGAATGGTGGGCGATACAGTGCTTCCAATTTGTCATTGCCTTTATCCCAGAAAGCCCAGGAAGAATTAGGTTGAGTGGATTCTTGATCTCTTCTTCGTATATACTCATCATCATATAATGCTTCCCTCTTAACTGGTAGTGGTGGGCGTACAAAATCTGTATGGTCACTGTACTCAGGGCTTTGCCCTTCCACTAATGTATCGCTTCATCCAGATTCCAGTTGGTTGCCTCCAAAAACTGTCGCGCCTTATCTGTCGATTCCCCAACTATTTCAACGAATGTAACAATCTGTTCCTGCTTCTCTGCCGAGGTTTCCATTGATCAATGAATTTTCTTACGAAGAAATATATAAGTTCAGATAGATCGTACAAAGAAATCTATTTCTTTATTTATGTAAAAAATATAGAGACCAAATACCCAAGACGCGCGAAAGCTTTGGCTATAATATATATCCAAAGTAGCTTTTGGGGATTATGTGACAGAAACAGACCCCACTCTTAATATGTACTCGTTTAAATATGTGTATTAAATATATCGTTTAAAAACGAGATTAGAGCTCACGACCAAACGTCATTTTTCTCTTACATGTGTCATTTTTCTCCTACATGTGTCATTTTTACTTGCTCCATGTTTTACAATTGTCGTTTTTTCTAGTTTTAATTCTTTCATGTGTCACCTGTGTTTTTCTTGTGTTTGTATGTGTCGCTTTTAATCTTGCAAGTGTGGCTTTTGCTTGTTTTGATATATCCTAGGAGAACCATGGAAAACCATCTAGAGGCAGCGCCAAGGCACCCTCTTGCACCAATTGATGCTATTTATCATTAGAACATGTGTTGGACACATTCTTATGCCATAGTGCACCTTTTAGTTGTAGTCAACACTTGTCTTGCAAAGGTACATATTAAGTGTCACACTTGGAGATAAGTGTCACTCTATTATCGTCTTGCTATATGCATGTTGGTTTTCGGCACTGTGTATCTTCTTGCTATATACATTGGTGTATATATGTGTGTGATCATGTTCAAGACCTATCACATGCTTTCATTCTCTTGTCTCATTGATCTCACACATAGTCAACTTTGGAGTTCTTCCGTATCTTCACATCCTGTGCAACTCATGAGCACATTCAACTTCTAGCTAGGTGATGAGAACACTGTGCATTTATAGGCCACAATGATGAAGTCCTTATCTCCTGTAATTGTGCACTGCATAATCCTAGAGGCCAACCTCCTTCAACTGCACATTGAACAAATTTATAACTCAGACCCTCAACCTTGCTACTTACACTTACCCATTGGACAATCCTTGATCATTCTTGTCTTCATTGCACATTGCATTGTCATAGTGGAAAGTAAGGTCATTCTTAAGCCCTTGCAGCCCTCACATAATACCTAGATCCTCATCATCAATTATTGTGCATTGCACAATCATAGTGTTCAATATTTTCATTCTTGTCTCGTAAACTTTCCCACTGGATAGTCCTTGATCAATCCTGCCTTCTATTGTGAATTGTGTAGTCCCAGCAGATACTGGGTCATCTCTAGACCCATGCAAAAGTAAACTACACAATTCATATAGCTTCCTGCTCATCCACTTTGCACTACAAAGTTACAACACATAGGATTGATATCCTTGCCTCTTGTACTTTCCCAATACACAAATCATTTCTTGCCTCTCCCTTGTTATTATGTAGTACGCAATCAGAGTTTCCAGGCCCTCACTCCCTACCTCCTAACCATGTGCATTATCCCACCATAGATAGCATTTGTATAAGATAGGATAGGTGATTACAGGACTGATGTTGTCTTGTCATGTATGAATGCCATTTGTAGGTGTGATCAACCTATCATGGTAGGATGATTCTTAAAGAGGTCATCAAGAAGAGGTTATGAGAAGGACAATTGTGGAGATGAGACACAAAGGTGCTATCATGTAGGAGTAAAGGAATCTGGAACCCAGATATAGAGATGGAAACTCATCTTGACTTAGAAGGTTCTAATACTTATCGTGACCCTTTGGAGGGCGAAGATGAAGTAAAATATAGATCTATCATTAAGGATTGAAGACAGCGCAACGAAGAGGAGAACTTGGCACCTGATACATTATAATGTAGCCTAATGTCATAGTCGCCAACTCATGGCTTCTCAAAGTTTCATCACAAAAGTATTATGTTGTCCATGTATTTTGCCACAATTTTTGGAATGTAATTTTGTATTTCCAAAAAACAGAAAAATGTATAATGTTTGGAATCACAAGGGTCACAAATGGAATGTGGAAAGTCACTAGGAAGTCCTAGAGTCATGTAGGAGCTCGAATATCACATAGAAGCTCAAAATTCATATGGGATCTCAAGAATCGTGAGGGAGGTGAAGAGTCATATGGGAGGTGAATAGTCATATGGGAGGAAAATAGTCACCTCATTTGTTATAAATAAACCCTCATCTCTCTTGAAAAGGACTTTTCACCTTGGCTTCTCTAGGTTGGCATAGGAGAGAAGATCATTCTTTGGAGGAGAAAGTGGTGACTTAATGTTCCACTATTGGGCTAGTGTTGAATCGTTGTAATTGTGTATCTTGAAACTTGCACTTAATATTTGAAGCTCTCATAACCAGCACACTTTCATGCACACATCATGGATTTTGTAAGACTATTATTTTCATTTGCGGTATATGTTTGTGTTCATATGAACTAAATAAAATGTACTATTTCATTGGTTTCCATGTTGAATGTGTGTTGTTACTTACTTTTACGATCATTGTTACCTTGTGAACAATTTTGCAAGTTAATTAAAAATTCATTCTATGCTTGTGTGTGTCTTTATTAGGATAGTACTATTAGTGTTATTCTAAAATCTTACTTTCCCCCTTACCATCCATGAAAGTACCTTATATACATTGTAATTGTATGCTTCACAGTGTCAACTTACTTGCTTGTTTCAAAGTTTATGTGCATACTCCCTTTTGTTGTTTATTGCAGCCAAGTGAAACCTTTAACTTATGGTGACTGGGCCTATTATATGGAAGGGGATCCTAGTCGAAATGTTGTGAGGTCTGGTTGGGACATCATACCAACGAGAGCCCCTATGTTGGAGGATGTCTAGCACCATCAACAATTGGTGCTAGAAGGAGGGCCATATGACAAGCTGAGCCCAACGAGTCTATTTTAAATCTTCAACTTGAAATGGCTCATTCCCAAATCTTAATCCTATTATGTTTTTCCAAATAAATTGATCTTACAATGCCCATGGAAATTATTCATGACTTGTCTCAATTTAAATACGATCGGAAGGGTGAACTAATAATACTTGGACATATGATTCATTTTTTTCATTTTTGTCTTTCTAATGGAATAAATTGTAAGGATGTCATGGCTAGATTGTTCAACCTCACACTTGAATTTTTTGTCAAGCATTGGTGTCGCACATTACCAGGTACTTCTATTCATTGATTTGAGAAACTTGTTAAGAAGTTTCGTGAAGATTCTAATAGGTATTATTATAAATATGTATATAAAAGGATTAATCAACTTAGAATAAAATACAATGGAACATTAAAGGATTTATTTATTGATTTCTTCACCTTTTCTATGAATTTTCCAAAGAAGATGTCAATTGGGATTTCATGAGTGAGAATTTTCAGTGTTTGGTTCCAATCTCCGTGAAACAATTTGAATCGGATTCTCCTATTTATTTTTCTCTTCCAACTTTTCTCAATCATGAGGAGGAATCTATTACTATTTTTATTCCTTGTCCTACTTTCTAATTACCGAAAAAATGGTTCCTCATGCCAAGGTTGGAGTTGTGAAATATGAAAACCAAAGTGTTGATCTATTTCTCCTACATTCATCTTCTTTCCATGAACCAATAT
Source organism: Pinus taeda (assembly GCA_000404065.3). Taxonomy (NCBI): domain Eukaryota; kingdom Viridiplantae; phylum Streptophyta; class Pinopsida; order Pinales; family Pinaceae; genus Pinus; species Pinus taeda. The sequence continues at coordinate 20,698 of APFE030959143.1, forward strand.
TTATTAAAAGAACATTTAGTGGTTCTCATCATTCCATTGAATCTAATGTGAAGGTTGATCCCTTGATTCTTCAAGATAACACTAACATGTATAATCATAAATCTTGAATCTGATTCAATCGAAAGTAGCTTTTCTTCAAGGAATACTTTTCATCGTCTATCATTTACAACTCATGTCTCTTTATATCTCAATTCTCTTAATAAATCTTCTCCACCAGTAATTGCTCCAAATAATTTTGATTCTTAGTTTGTTGGTTCACATGGTGATCAAGTACAAGGTGGCTATATCTCACAGGTAGAGGAGAAAAAGATTGAAGACACTTTCCATATTACTTCCCACTTTTAGATTCCTCCATGTAAAAATGATGATCAATCATATTTTGATCCTCATAACTAGTCAAATGATCTAAAAATCATTACTCAAGTTGAAACTTTAGACAACCATCATCTTGGCATTCATGTTTCTACGGATATAAGTAGTGATGAGTGAACAAGTACATTAGATGATTATTTTCTTCCTCAAGAAGACTTAGATTTGAAAGGATTTGATCTAATTGTTTGCAAACTCCAATTTTGGATTGGGATAATTTTTCAAATCAAGATTCTCCCTAAATTCCTCTTATCCATACATCTCTAGATGCAAAACTAGAAGAATCAAACAATCATACTTTTGAAGATTTAATATACCTTATTGAAGAAGAAAAATACCAATAAGAAAATTACATTAGTATGTCATTCTTTCACCATTATTCTGAAGAAATTTATGTTGATTCAATCAATCTTCATCCTCATCATGATATTCTCTTACACACATTCCCCTTCTATCACCAAGGCATTGTTTTGGGTGAAAGTGGATTTTGAAATGATCCTATGGAGCATAACATGCATGATGATGCATTGTTGTTGAAAGCTTAAATGAGTGTGCAAAATTTGAATTTTGAATAAGATTCAGTTGTAACTTATGTTTCTACTCCTAATTATTTTCATCTTTCCTCACCTTTGACACACAATTCATTGTACTCATATGTGTTTGATGAGCATTTTATGCTAGCAGTTTCTTTCAATCCATTAGATATTTAACATGTTGGCTTTAACTACAATTAGATACAGGATGGTGTGGTGTCCCAATTAGAAAATAAAAATATTGAATCCATTGTTCATGATTTTTTTAATTGTCAGTCTTTCATAGGTCGGGAGGAACATGTTACAGATGTTCAATGAATCCCTCCTACTAATTCAACTGGACTATTTACCCATGAAAAGTTCCATATGCTTAATCTTAAATGTGATCAAGTCATTGGCATTAACAATGTTTTCATCAAAACATCTAATGATTGTGGTACTTATCTACGTGTATGTTGGGTTGTGTTATATTCTTTCCACGACTAGCCCACGTAGTTAACCAAGGGGTTAGAAGGGGAGTGGAGCCCCCCCTTCGTTGCACCGATTGCGTAGTGGCGAGAGTCATAGGGGGTTTGAAGGTTGAAGGTAACCCCACTCTATAGGGTATGGGGTAGCGCCTAGGAAAAATTTAGCTTTGGACCCTATGTTAGGTTGGGCGGACCTACCTATGGTTTTGTGCATGATTTTACGGTCCATGCTTATGGATGTGATGGTTTTTGGTCCATGGTATTGGATGCTTCGGCATGTATAAATATGTATTATAACATTGAAAGGAATATAATGAAAAATCAAGCTGCTAGTCCTAGTTTTGGGATTCAGGGGAAAATCTCTGTGTATATGTGTTTTATGTGTTATGCTCTTGCATTGTTTATTTTTTGTGTTTTAGAATTCGTATGCAGGTAATTTATGTATGGGGTTAAAACCTACATTTGGTATCAGAGTTGCTTTGGCTTCAAGGGGAAGCCTTTGTTGCTGAGGGGTTTCGCTCGGGCTTATGGTAGACCCTATTCAGTGGAAGATCTATGAGATTGATTCTAGTGGTGAAAGAATATGGTGAGCAGTGGGAAGATAGAGATCGAGAAATTTAATGTTTAGAGTTTTGAGTTGTGGAAATTCAAGATGGAAGATCTGTTGGTGAATAAAGATCAGTGGATCGTGGTAGATCCAGGTACTAAACCAATAGGAGTGTCTGATGAAGAATGGAAGAAGTTGGGTTGGAAGGCAAAGAGCACAATACGATTGTGTGTCTTAGATACAATATTGCTAAATGTATTAGGGGAAGCTACAGTGAAGGCTTTGTGGGAAAAGTTAGGGACTTTGTATCAATCTACGTCTCTGGTGAATAAATTGTTCCTATGAAAAAAGTTGTGTAACCTGAGGATGAAAGATGGAGATTCGATGACAGAGCATCTAAATGTGTTTAATACTGTGGTAAGTCAATTATCGTCTGTTGATATCAAAATTTCAAATGAAGATAAGTGCATTAGTTTATTATGTTCTCTACCAGATTCGTGGGATAGTTTGGTTATTGCAATAGGTAGCAACGCAACTGCCTTGCAGTTTGATGAAATAGTCTCATCCTTGCTGACGGAAGAGATAAGATGGAAAAATATGGAGAGCCAGAATGGT
>APFE030959148.1:0-14263 GCA_000404065.3 Pinus taeda
TCTTCAATATATGCATTTTACACCATTTTTTCTTTCTAAATGAAAAGTCAGAAATTTGATTCTTGCATATGTCTTCTACTCACATCTCAATTTTCTTTTCACTATAGAATAAATATGTCAAAGAGATAAATAACAATAGTTTAATTAGTTCTTACATAATAATTTAGTATTTAAATTTTTTCTTAATGTCAAAAAACTTTCTACTAATACTGTAAAAAAAATACAAAATGCAGTTTAGTATTTTTTGATATTAATTTATTGTTAGGTATTAATATTTTTTAAATATTTTCATCTATTAATTAGAAAACCATGAATGCATTATTAAGAAACCAAGTAATATTAGTAAAACTAGGATGCTGAATGAACCATAAAATTTTACCTAAAAAGCCATTGTCATGCCCCTATAGTCATCCAGATTAGAGGATGACTAAGCATACCCAGATGGCCCATCACTATAGGTTTATGGTTCATTGTGACTCATTTCATCTCATTGATCTTCTCAATTAGAAACTAAGTATTTCCATACTACACCTCATATTTTATATTTCACGATTATTAAAATTCATAAGTTTAACACCTATTGAACTATGTAGATAATCATTCCATACAATTATGACTTAGCGTAACTAATATGCAAATGATATGAATGAAATTATTCTTTTAGAATCAACAACCCGACTGGCCTAACAGTTGTCAAATATTCAAATGTGTTACAACCAAGTGAACTCTACTTTCATGTAGCAATTTAAAAATTATAAGAGTACATAATTCATACAAACTAATCACCAAATTTTCTATTTGATTTACTTCCATCGATCGCAACTCTTTCATAGATCAAAATTGTTCACTTGATGGAAATAGTAAGTACTCTCACAACATGTAATGTATGGAGAGTTAAGTTAAGTGAAGGAAAGAAAGTTAAGTCTAATATTAGTATTTAAGTGATTCAATATTAGAAAGTTAATGACTTGTCAAGAAGAGCTACATTAGGGAAAAGAAAATTTTCGATTTATGTTAAAGTGAAGTTAGAAATATTTATTAAAACGTAAATTCATAGTTTGCATGACGAAAAGAAAGTTAGAGTTTGCATGATTCCATATTTAGAAATTTTAGTGCCTATATACTCATAGTTGGGTCATTGTAATGTGAAGTAAGAAGAGAGATAACAACAACTCAATGGATGTATATGAGAGAATAATTAATGAATAAAACTTCTTTATTAAAGAAGAAGCTTGTGTACTTATTTGTCTTGTGTTTGCATGTTTATCTCTGCCTCTAAATAACAAGTGGTATCAGAGTAAGGTTTATCAAGGTTTCAAAGAATCAAAGAATTTAAGAAGGTCGTTAGATATTTCCACTAAGAGCCTTGGCTATTGTAAGTAGCCCGAAAATCGAAGTTTGTATCCATTGGTCCATATGTAGAAACTAGATCTCATCGAGAGTTTGTAAACCCAACTACTAAAATATTAGGGTGAGTAGCATATAGAGCCACCACCATATCGAGAGGAAAAAGCCACTGCCATTGACCAAATAAGGAGTCTCCACTATAAGCTGTAGCCATGAGCCTCCATAATAATCTGCGTAGAAGAGCTTAGAAAAGTTGCTAGTAGTTGTTGGGAGCCACCATTAAAGTGAAGGTTAAAATTTTTCATTTTAAAGATAACCAAGTGTATGTTGCTTTCATTTCTAGAAGGCTGACATAATAAGGAGAGAAGACACTTCCAAAATTTACTCGTAATTTTTATTTTTATTTTTGGGAACTGTCAAAATGAAAGCTTTTATTCGATGTAAATATTTGATTAAGAATTTGTGTAATAAACCATATGATGAAGTATGTGATGTCTTTGTGTTTGATCTTATAAAACATGCATTGGATGAGAAGTCCTTATTCAAGGTAGCAAAATCTACATCTTCCTATGAAGCATGGAAGATGCTAGAAGTAGAATTTGGTATAAAGGAGAGTGACATAAAGAAAAAAATTATGTTATAGTCCGTTGAAGAATCAATATAAAGTCAACTATAGTTCTGAGAGTAAATGAGCAAGACTTTAGGATGAAAGCAAAGGTTAGAAAATCCCACTCAAATGTGGATGATGATCATAAACACTATACAAGTGAAATCCATCATGTCGACATGCATATAGATGAAGAAGGCACAAAAATGATTGCAGAGTGAGAAGTTGAAGCCTCTATATGTGAAGTAGAGCAAGAGAATATAGATGCTGAAGAACTCCACTGTAACATGGATGGCGAAGATGATGATGAATCCTACTGTGATGAGACACATGTGGATGGTGACTGCAAAGTGAGTTGTGAATTGGTGAATCCAACAATAGACCTTGTTGATGATAGTGAAGCTTCCAGTAAAGTAGTGAATAACATGTGTGATCTAGTTGTTATGATTGTAGTTGATGATGACCTCTTTGCATCAGAGGTTGAGGCATTTAAGTTTGAGAATAACAAAGACAATTTTTCATATGAACTGATGGTTTGTAGAGCTAAAAGTGCTTCTCTCATGAATCCAATGTTGAAAATAACAACAAGAAATGTTAAAAATAACATAATGAAAGATCCTAATTTAATTTATCCTTGAATTAAATTGTAATTCTAATTCTCATAGCAACTTGTAATAGTTAACTAAGTTAATTTGACTTAGGGGCCTGTGTTGAGTTCTTTTGAGTTGTAATTATTTAATTTAGTTTAACTGAGTTAAATTTAGTTATACTAGTTCCAACTGATGGAGGAATTAGTGGGAGGTCTAGTAGTGGGGTATAACCTGTAGTAGTGAGTTGTAACCAGCACTTCTCAGCTAGTAAACTGAAGATTCACTCATAATTAACTCATGCCTATTAGATAACAAAAAGACACAACTGATATTGGAGTTTAGGGACAATGTACTATTAGTTGTATAATCATATAAATTAAACAGATGGTGAATGAAATCAGAAGAAGGCCTAAACTAAATCATTTGTTAATTAGAAAACTCACTAATTTTAGTCATTCGAATTTCCTTTAAAATGAGGAATGAAGGAACAAATTTAATAATATGTTTTGGTGAGCACAAGTTGGTGAGACCAAGCAATAAGAAGCATAAGTTCATGGATGGAGCTTGTGAGAGAAAGGCATGTTAAGAGAAGTTTGTGCATAAGCTAGTATTGATATAAATAGAGATTACACATAGATTGTTGGGGTGAGCAAAGAATTGTAATATTCTCATATTTTCTAATTAAGGCAATATATAGATATCATGGGTTTTTAGTTGTGTATTTCCCTAGAAAATTATTGTGTTACACGTGATTGAATTCTTTCTCTTATATTCTTCATGATTTTATCGATCATTTATTATTTCTTCTTATGAGTAGAGTATATTCAAGTCAATTATTTTAACATAATGCAATTTGCATTTGAATCCACAAGGAATTTCTACATGGTATCAGAGCTAGATTTGTAGAAACTTCCACATGGTCTCAGAGTTGAAATCAATATAGAAGAGGAAAATATGAGTTTTTCTTTTGTAGGAGAAATCGAATTTGTAGTATCATACTTCAGAGCCTTCACGATGTTGTTCTGCGGACTGAGACTTGAAAATTCCCTTGAGGGTAGTTGAAACTATATTTCTTGGAAGGATAAGATGGAGGCAATGTTGGAAGACAATAGGCTTGAGTTCATAGACAAAGATATTCCTAAGCTAGTTGATGCTCAGGATCAGGTAGAGTGGAAAAATTTCAGAGCAAAGGTGAGAAGGATTATCATAGAAGGATTTTGAGATCATATTGTCTCAAACCTCCACAATAAGGAAACTCCATTTACAATCTGGAAGGCCTTGACTAATCGGTTTCAAAAGAAAAATGACCACAGGAATCTTGCACTAAAGGAAAAGCTCAGAAATATCAAGATTGATAAGGGCGACACAATCCCAAATTACTTTACTAAGTTCACCCAATGTTGGGATGAGCTTGGAAGTGTTAGTGTTATAATTGTTGAAGATGATATGGTGAGCCTAGAACTTTTAGGCCTTCCCAAGAGCTGGAACAACTACCAGGACTTAGTTAATGGGAGGGAGAAGCTAGCAGAGTGGGAGTTGTTATGGTCTGACTTGGTGTAAGAAGAGATTCAACAGAATACCAGAGATGGGACCTCATCCAAAGAACTAGAGGAGGATTTTTGGATTAGTTAGAAAAGAAAATAAAACTAAGGGAAATTAGTCCGAAGGTGAGGAGGGTAGTTAAAAGGAATTGTCAAACATCAAATGTTTTATCTATCACGAGTTCAAGCACTATGCCATGAAATTCCTACATAAGAAAGAAATAAAGAAGGAACCTACAGTAGCAGCAACAGGTGAAGTTGTAGCTTCACAATTCAAACTTGATTTCACTCTCATTATATGCATGGAAAGCACTGCAATGGGAAGCATATGATATCTCAACAATGGCGCCTCATTCCATATGACGGTGAATAGAGATCTCTTTAGCGACTTAGAGGAGGAAGACCTCAAACATAACATAGATTTTGGAGATAATGGGAGGTATAATGCGATCATCATCAATATAGTTACTTTTGAAACCGAGTTTGGATCACCTCTTAGACTCACAGATGTGATGTATGTTTTAGAACTAAAGAATAATATTGTTTTCGTCATGGTATTGGAAGACCATGGCTATGATGTGATATTTATCAAAGGATAGGTTTTCCTTAGACACATCACCACTAAACAAGTGAAATATATCGGTGTGTGAGTCAAGAACCTTTAAAAACTTGATGTACAAGATGCATGCAAAGCCTTGAGGAGTAAGGCAAAGGTTAGAGACTTTGTGGTTAAAAGGGAACATGAATTACCTCTCAACATGCAACCTGAAATGCAACCTTAGAAGTAGTCTCAAAAGTAACCTCAACAAGTTGTGGAGAAGTGACAATTGGAGAATGAGAGAGGATATCGAGCGGAGACATTCACTCTAGTAGAGACCTCGAGTAGGGGGAATTTTTAGTCAAGTGGGCAGAGGGAGCACATGCAACCATACCTTGAGGTGTGAGGTGTAGCGTTATGAAACCATAGTCCTAAGAGTGAAGAAATTTGGACAGGGTCCATTGAGGTGCTTTTTTCTCATGCATCATTACCCTTGCTATGAGGGCCCACAATATTCAATATCAGGAGGATCTGTGTTAGTTAGATATTGAGCAGTGCAGAGCAGTGTTGACAATAGAGCAGGAGCATCAGTAGCATACTCAACAACAACACAATTTTCCTAGTAGACAGTTGCAAACAGATTTGTTTTAGTTTATTTTTAGATGCTTTTTGGTTGCAGATGTTGCAGTAGCAACAATAAAAGTGACAATATTTGCATGAAGAACATTCAAAAGGTACTAGATAGGGATCGATCTGAATTCCTTTCTTGTTGATAGGGAGTTTTGGAAATAACAACAAGAAATTTTAAAAATAACATCCAGAAAGATCCTAATTTAATTCATCCTTTAATTAAATTAGGAATTAAATTGTAATTATAATTCTCATAACAACTTGTAATAGTTAACTAAGTTAATTTGACTTAGTTGACTCATTTAATTTTAGTTGGGAGTCTATATAGAGTCATGTAGAGTGGTTCCTAAATTTTAGGAGCCCAAGTTGAGTTCTTTCAAGTTGTAATTATTTAATACAGTTTAACTTAGTTAAATTAAGTTAAACTAGTTCGAACCGATGGAGGAATTAGTGGGAGATATAGTAGTGGGGTGTAACCATCACTGCTCAACCCATGAACTAAATATCACTCATAATTAACTCATGCATGTCAGATCAGAGAAGGACCCAGTTGAGATTGGAGTTCAGGGACAATGTACTATCAGTTGTAAAATCATCTAAATTAAACAGATGGTGCATGTAATCAGAAGAAGACCCAAAATAAATCATTCCTTAATTAGAGAACTTACTAATTTTATGCATTCGAATTTCCTTTAAAAGGAGGAATGAAGGAACAAGTTTATTCATTTGTTTTGGTGAGCACGAGTTGGTGAGACCAAGCTATAGGAAGCACAAGTATGTGCATGAATCTTGTGAGAGAAAGGTGTTCCAAGAGAAGAATGTGCAAAGGTTGGTAGTTGGATAGATATATATTGTGCAGGGATTTCTCAGGCTTGAGAAAAGCATTATAATCTTCTCATATTTTATGCCTAATGCAATGTATAGATAATAGGGGCTTTTAACTGTGGCTTTCCACAGAAAATTATTTTGTTATGTGTGATTGAATTATTTCTCTTATATGCTTCATGATTTCATGGTCGTTTATTGTTTCCACTAATGAGTAGAGTAGATTCAAGTCAATTATTTTAGCATATTACAATTTTCAATTTGAATCTACAAGGAATTTCTACTTCCAACAACAAATGATCAATTTGGTGAAGTTGAAATTGATAATGAGAACATCCATGCTTAGATATCTCACCACAAAGTGGATGAAAATTTTGTTGATGAAAATTTTGGTCTCTCTTTTGAAACAAGGAATGATTGTGGAAATATGGAAAGTGTCATGTTTAATGAAGAATTGAAGGTTGAAGCTATAAGTGTAGAAACAAGTTATGAAACAATAGTTAGAATTTCTCATGAAGTTGTTAGTGTTGGTATCTTCATCCCTTCGTCAGTGATCAAATTCTCCTGTTGCATTGCATGTTAGGTGTCTCACTCGATCAACTGCATTCCATTAGGGTCATGGATCATCTGACAGTAGTGGCTTATTATACATTTTCCCTCATGTTCTTTACCTGCTGGCCCATTTTCATTCATCTAGATCATCTGAAGTCAATTTTTGTTTTTAAATATGCAAAAGTCATTTTTAGGGTTTTAGGTCTCATTAGGTCTAGGGTTTCGTCAATAAGCTCTTCAAAATGCTCAATAATGATCAAAAGGTGCATAAGGAGGTCAAATAAAGTTTCAGAAACAATAATTTTCATAATCACATGCTCAGTGATTGATTTTTCCTCCAAACACTGTTTTGAGGAAAAACAAAGTTTTTTATGTTTTCATGTATAAATTTGATGTAATTTCATTTTTTCCATATGTAATAACTTCAGAGGCAACCCTGGTCACCTTTCCAAGCTTCTGCAACTCCATCACCTGCAAAGCAAACAAAAAGTCAAAGCATTCAGTTCATCAAAGGCAAAAATAAAGCAAACTGCCCAAAAACAGAGTTTTAAAAGCAAGATAAAGGCAAACATTAGAATAATGGGTTTTGTAAATGAAAAATTAAAACAATATGTATAGAAACCATTTTTCATGTTTAAAGAGTTCATTTGTATCTAAAGGAGAAAGAGTTAGTAATAGAAGGTTGTGTTGAAGCAAAAGAGCAAAAACAACAACAAGTTTCAGTAGCGTGGCGCATTGGGTTTGGAGCGCGGCGCTTTAAAAGGGCACGGCACATTGAGTAGTGCTCCATAGTGTTAATTTTACATGGGCGCGACACATTGAGAGGGCGTGGCACACTGGGTTTGTGGCGCGGTGCATAGGGTTACAAGCCTGATTTCACCCACAGCCTCATCCAAAATTTCAAATTTGCTAAATTCTCACTTGTCCAAGTAAGTTAACATTCCTCCATGACCAATGGGTGAGTTTATCTTGATGCTTATGGTGATTTAATGGGAAAAAATTGAAACCCTACCTCCTTGCATTTCTTGTAAAAAACAATTGCATAGGGTTGATAAATTGTATTTCCTGCTGCTAATTCCACTCCTAAGCATTTCTCACTCCCTCACTCCTTCATTCCCTCATTCATTTTCTCCCTCTCTTTCATTTTAATCTACCCACTCCCTAATCCCCATATCCCTAAACTACCAATCCTAAATCGCTAATCACATTATCCCAAACCCTAATTGATGTCCCAAAGCCTAAATATTATTCCCTAAACCTTTCTATTCCCCAAAAACCTATCAGCAACATTTTCAAACCGCTTATACATATTCCCTCCACGGTCCTTCATACATCCATATCTTTGGTAGAAAGAACCTAAGACACCATAAAATTTCTTCATACTCATCTAAGAAAACTAAAACATTGGCAAACATGGAGTTAGATTCTTCCAATGACAGAGATGAGGAGACACCTAGTGATTATTCTAGAGAAATGCATGCACTAAGGAGACCTCACAAGGGTGGTAAACATAACCAAGAGGAGCCTACTTCACTTGTTGAGCTGTTGGCCTGTCCTCTTGCTATCACATGCTTTCAACACCAATCTTGTTATCAGTTGTGTGAGATGGTAGAGAGAGTCGGTTACCACCATGAGCTGGCTAGATTGTTTGTGCTCCATCTTCATAATGGTCAAGTCACTTTGGCAGGTGTGACATTCACCTTGACACCTGAGACTATTTCTCAAGCAACTGGAATTCCAAATTTCGGTGAGCATTGGAATAAAAGGCAGCTGATTGATAGAGAGCATTATGAGCCTTACATCAAGGCTAGTTATCAGAGACATGTTAGTAGAGTTTTTCCCTTCAGGTATCTGAAGGAATCATATGCTCTCTTGATGAAACTCATAATTAAATATTTCATCTGTGAGGGCCGATTTTCTCGTTTGTATCCCTATCACATCAGATTGTTGATGCACTTAACTAGGGTGAGAATGATGAATCTCCCCTATTTTATTTACTAGAACATTGAGAAGATGACCACCTTAGTGCACAAGAAGCCTCCTCAGTAGCAGTATAACAACATATATCATTTTGCACTAATCAAAATTGTAGTCTTGCATCAACTTAGTTTACAAAACATCTCGTGGGAGGATTTCATTTCACATGAGGTCTTTATAGGTCCTCAACTACCCCCAATAGTTTTTCATGAGACAAGAGGGCCTTCACATCAGCAAGAGATTCATGAGACACAAACCACTAGTGTGCCAGTGTTTGTCACCTACCAAAAGGGCACTAGAAGGTTTCTTGTAGCAACAAAACGAGTACTATCTCCACCCGGGGTGGAAGGGGTCTCATTTCCTCCATCAGTAGAGTAGGTACAAGACAAGGGCAAGCAACCATTACATGATGAGTGGCCTTCAAGAGGACAAGGGATAGATTTCATTCTTATTCAGGATGATGACACATATTTGGGCTCACAAAGCTCAAAGCTTAAAGAGATCATTTGGGAGCAGTAAGAGGACATTCATAATTTTTCTCTCAACCTAGAAAGAGCCAAGTGGATAATCAAATATCTAGAGAAAAGAAACAAACATCTAGAGGATCAACAAACCATTATGGAGCTACAAAACATACGAGAAAACCGACAAGCTGCCAAGAGGAGGAAATCAAGCTAACACCACTTGAATAAGAAATTGATGCTAATCGTGAATATTGGCTTGAGAGGGAAAATATGCATTTGTAAAGGATGCTAGAGAAGGCCAAAAGATAGAAAAAGATGTTGAGGCACATGGCCTACCACTACTTGGCAAGAAATAATGTGTGCAAAGCAAGAATCAAGATTTTGAAGGCCAAGTTGAAGAAAGCATCAAGGAAGCGAAAAGATAAAGATAGACTCTAGATATTGGCTGAGGCTTCCTTGGCCCAACATAGCACTTAATGAAGGATGCTCAACCCAAATTTCAAAAAATTTGGGACACTTTTTGCAATTTTGAAATTTTTGGCCTAAAAAACAGGTTTTTCTGCTTGATGCGCCGTGCCACTTGGCACATGCTTTTGCTATAGACCTCCTTTTGAGGAAAAATCAGCCTTTTTGGATTTTTCATGGAAAAATATCAATTCCCTCAAATGGCCAAGAAATTTTGACAAGTTTTGAACTTCCAAAAAGGTTAAAAACACCTCAAAAATGACCTTTCTGCCCCTTTTTGGATACACAGGAAGGAGTGTTGGGAGAACTCATTTTTGAAGGGGTTAGTGGAGGAAAAATTTAGAAATTCCACTTGTTCTTGAACGTAGACAGGTAGACCTTTCCAACAAGCCCACTTGGAGCAAAATTGGTGCACGTGAAGTCCTCCAAAATTAGCTGCAAAAGGCCGCTATGCGTAGGGAAATCAATGCGGCGCATAGGAGGAAATTTGCTCATTTTAGGCAAAAAACTCTATTTTTCACCTAGCTTCCTCACAATTTGACTTTTTTCTTTCTAATAGTCAAATTCATGATGTAATTTAATGTGAATTGATGGATTTTGATGTAATTATGCTAAATTTTCACTCATAGAGGTAGATTCATCCATGAAAAGGTAGTTTGCAATTGAATGAATCAGTTCCCTAGTTTTTTAGGGGCAAGCTGTTCCACTGCCTACTTTTAGTTCTCAGTTTAGACTTTGTTGGAGCAGCTCCTAAACTTATGATCTCGAACCCTAAAGGTTAGGATGAGTTTTTATTGCCTATATCTACTTGTTTTTCAGTCATTAGCAAAGGTTGGACTTTTGGGAAAGCTTGGAGCTTCATTGTATACTCATTTCAGTAGTTTGGCAAAGGAATAGACCTGGGTTTGCAACACTTTATGGGATTCTTATGGCATCTTGATTTGGTATTGTGTTTCCTTCTGTAATTGTAAGTTTACATGCGTTTTATGTATGCCATCATATCTCTTTGCTTCATCTTAACTAAATCAAACAAGGATAAAGGTATAATTCATTGATTTACAGTGACCTACCTAGGGTTTGTTTAGTTATTATGTTTTCAACTATTTGAAGAGGATCCCTGAGATTTTCATGCCCTCTTCAACTCCTCACCAGTCTAAAAGCTCTCCATCTCACTCAATTTGAAGTACCAAACCATTTGACTACCTCGCCCCATAGAGATCTCGCAAAACTGAGCCTCATTCCCCAGACCCAAATTTACCTTTCACATTTGAGCCAACAAATCATCAAATTCAATCAAAATCTTCCGAACACATACCTAGCCTAAGACCAGTATTCACATCAGTCATCTCAAGCCTCATTGATCATATTTTGTTGAATTGAAAAGGAGAGAGCCCTCTCCCGACCTGGTAGGGCTAGCTACTAGGTTAAGCGTGGTTTGATGTTATCCTAGGTCCTACCTTTCTTAGCCTGAGGTAGATTTAGGCTCTAACTGAAGCAATGCACGATCTAGTAGCAATCGATGATTAAGAAGAGGATAAAGTGATTCATGGGTTTTTGATGAGAATATCCACTAATAAAATAACAATAGAAGATAGCCTCAACGTAGTTGAGAAGGCAAAGAAGAAAGAAGTAGAGAAAGCTCTCACAGTAGAGCATGATGAAGATGTTTTTAACATTGATTTTGAGTGTGCAAGTAGACAGGACAATAGTGCAGTTATAGTTATAGCTAAAAGAGAAAAGGAATAAAAAGATGTAGGAAAGGGCATGGAAGTTTCTGAAGATGAATAAGGAATAATTCAAACAACCTTTCAACAATGGAGTTAAGAAGAAATGAAATTATACTATCAAGAAATATGGCAGAAAGAAGATCAGGAATATGAAGTGAAGGAAGCATGGAAAAAGTCATAATTTGAAAATGAAGACTTGTGGTAGTAGTTCTTGAGTGAATGGATATTTTGAGAGGAATCCATAGAAGACAAGCTCTGAAAGCCTAAATTACTTTTTAGAACAAATATAAAAGAAGTCAAATAAAAATGGCAGTAGCGACAAGTGAAAAAATATGGAGCTTACATCAAGAAAGTGGAACTGAAAATGAAGTAGTTTCAAGGGTATAGCATATGGAATAAATGAAAAAGAAAAAAACTACATTACAAAAAAAATTTCGATTAAGTTTTTGATTGCAATAGTAGCATGCATAGCTGAGTCACGATTAAGTTAAAGTTGATTCATATGGTCATAATTAAGGGGGATTTTTAGAAATGGTAATTACTCCCATATGCATGCAATGCATGAAGTATAGTTAAGTTGATGAAATAAATTCAAGTATAAGCCAAGTGAGCAAGAGTTAGAAGGTTAATGCTTTGTCTAGAAAAACTAGGTGGAGAAAAAGAAAAATGTTGAGTTCAGTTAAAGGAAGGTTAGAAAATTTTAGTTAAAGTGTGAAGTAACTAAGTGAGCAAGAGTTAGAAGGTTAATGTTTTGTCTAGAAAAACTAAGTCAAGAAAAAGAAAAATGTTGAGTTCATTTAAAGGAAAGTTAGAAAATTTTAGTTAAAGCGTGAAGTAACTAAGTGAGCAAGAGTTAGAAGGTTAATGCTTTGTCTAGAAAAACTAAGTCAGGAAAAAGAAAAATTTTGAGTTCAGTTAAAGGAAATTTACAAAATTTTAGTTAGAGCATGAAGTCTTAGTTTTCACGAGGAAAGGAAAGTTAGAGTTTGCATGATTCCATAATTTAAAATTTTGGTGTTTATGTACCTGTGGTTTTGGCATTGTAATGTGAAGCAAGAAGAGAGAATAGTTATAGCTCGGTGGATGTATATGAGAGAATAATTAATGAATAGAAATGATTTATTCCAATATAATGCTTGTGTATTTATTTGTATTATGTTTGCATGCTTATCTTTTCCTCTGACTAACAAGAACATATATCCCTACACTTTGTCATGTAAGCAAATTGTGTCATGACTTGTGCAATGACCCACCCAATTATGCTAGCCATTAGGTGATTGCACACTGTTAAAACCCATATACACTTATGCATTGCCAGTACAATTCCTTCACCAACTCTTCATCTCACATTAGCATTTATAATAAAAAAGATATTTGGTAAAATTCTTGTTTCCTTAGCCAACTCTCTTGTCACATCTACAAGAAATCGTTCCAAATTGAAGAAGCTTCCATCCTTTTATTTTGAATGGGTCAATGTTCTGTATTACATACTTTTCCCAATTGATATTTTGGCCCAACCTATCTCCATAGTCATTTTTGATCCTTTGTGGTCACCTAACTCATGCGATATCCCTCCATGTCCACTCTACCCAATTCGAATCATTCTAATGGGTGCCTCTCTACACTCTTGCATTCTACCCTCATTCATTCATCCCATGTGTTACAAATTACCCTTGTCTTCATAATATACTTGTTCAATCATCTTGTGCGAGCCAATTGATGCTTCACATGCCATAAAAAGGAAAAAACATGTGTAAGGATTGTGCTTGCTATCATTCCATCATATATTTAATGCTCTCATTTACCTAATATCATTATCCTATGTGTGCTTATTGTCAAGCCAGTTTTGTAACTCCGAATCAAACTTTGTTTTTCATTAAGAGAGAGAGGGAGACTATTGGGTTTCATCTCCTAATGTCTCTTCATCTGCTAACTTCCTTTATTTTTTTCTATTTATAGTATTTACATAAGTTTTCATAATCTCAAATATTAGGTAACAACATTCCCCCTTAATCTGAAGGGATGTTGGTGAGTCCAAGCATCATTCTAAATCTTTCAAACTTTTCCCTTCCAAGCACTTTGGTGAAGATGTTTGCAATCTTCTGATTTGTGGAACAATATCATAGGTGGATTGTTTTAGCCTCTCCATGATGTCGATACAGATGATATTTTGTATTGATGTGCTTCATTCAGTCATGGAACATTGGGTTCTTGACCAACTTTATTGTAGAAGTGTCCTTAACTTAAAGAAGATATGAATGCACTTATTTCTCTTGCAAATCTTCCAGAATTTTCCCGAGCCACACAATTTCCTTTATTTCTTTAGTCGCTGCCACATATTCTTCCTCAGTTGTGGAATTTGTTTGAACTAACTATTTTTGTGACCTCGAGGAGACAACTGCTAATCCAAGACTCATAACATAACCTGACATAGATACTCTAATTTTTGAATCTCCATCATAGTATGAATGAGAGTATCCAATCAAGCTAAAGTCACCCACCCATGTAAACTTGAGTCCAAAGTCTCGAGTTCCCTTCAAGTGATTTAGAATTCCTTTTATAGGAAACCAAAGACCCTCACAAGGATTTTGCATAAACTTGGAGAGGATTCCAATATCAGATGAAATTTTTGGTCTGGTAGTAGGCATGTAATTGGGACTTCCTATGAGATGTCTATACTTTGATGCACTGTTATGAAACCATCTCACAAAAAGATAGAAAAGATAGTTGAATGCCCTAGAATTTAGCCTCTTCGAGGGGGTGACCTCCTTTACATTACACAAATGAATAATTCTTTGATGATACAAATGAAAAAACCTCCTTTCTATATATAGGAGCCTAAGGAGTCACAATATAACCCAGCTGACCTAACAATAATAATATAAAGCCACAAACATAACAATAGAGGGATTCTATGGGGCACAATAATAACAATATGGGAACAATAGGGGCACAACAATATTAATAAGGGATACAACTACAATAGTAATGGGGTAATCA
>APFE030959155.1:0-12271 GCA_000404065.3 Pinus taeda
ACGAACCGTAAAACTGCTTATACACCTTAGCGATCAGAAGATCACCAAGGACTTCCCGTACTGCAGTCAATCTTCCCAAATGCTGTGTTCAGTGCATTACGGTCCGTAGGGCGGCAGACTTGGCTTCCTATGGATCAAAGGTTGTAATCCTATAGGGGTCTCCCAAATTATACGCGACGGTACGTGGGAGCACAGTCCGTACTGGTACCTATCGTTTCACCATGGAGGAATCACCCAACCACTCGACGATAAACCACCAGGCTTAACGACGCCGGAACACGTCTCTAGCCTAGACCTCTAAAGTATGAGCGTTAAATTCCAATGCGTTGTTAGGTTCATTGAATAAATTTTATTGTTGATCTTTAATTAAGTTTCAGTTTCTGGCCTTAGCGAATGTAATCTCTCGAAAAATCCTAAATGCAACTACATGCAAGAACTGTATTCGTTTTGTTTGGATGAAATCTAGCTACAGGAGAGTTAAGAGGTTCATGCGAACAAAACGATGTCCAAAAAATTCTAATGCAGCTAATCAATAAGAAAGGAAAAATCTTTTCTTTTTTTTTCTTATATTTTAAAGCGAAAAACTAATATAACATGCCTAAGTGATGAAAAAAAACAAAAATACTTTTTCTTTTTCCTTTAAAAAAAATGATGATGCACTTAAAGCGTTCAAGAGATGTTCACTATCAGATAATTGCTTTTAAAGAATCTAATAGTCAGTTTTTGAAACAAAACACAACAACCCAACAAAGTAAAAGAAAAAACAAGATTTTCATGTAACCACGTAAGCTAAGTTATCACGAAATCAAGGAAAAATAAGTGAGCTACAAGTGAGATATTTGCAACATGAAGTGCAAAAAAACTGATATAACCACTAGGAGAATATAAAATTCTGATGATAAAAGAACTGGGTATATAAATCGTCAATCCCACGGGAGGTTCGATAACACAAAAAAAAACAAAATGTGAAATCGGAAGGCGATGGCAAACAACCGAAGGACGAGACACCACCAGCCAGTTATCAATCTAACAGACTCCCAGAAGGCATATACGGGGCAAAAAACCAGACCCAAGCATCAGAGACTGACAAACAGGCTTATAAACAGATCTAACAGTGCGGCGCGACTGTAAGCCTGCAACTCGCGCTAAACAGAGTGTAGCGCGAGTTGTCTGAAAGCAGATCGCGCCCAGTAGCGCGACTGTTCAGAGAAAAAACGCGCTGGCGGGAATTTGCCAGGAAAAAAAAACAGAGGCGCGAGTGTAAGCCTGCAACCCGCGCTAAACAGAGTGTAGCGCGAGTTGTCCGAAAGAGGATTGCGCCCAGCAGCGCGACTGTTCAGAGAAAAAACCGTGCTGGCGGGAACTTTCCAGGAAAAAAAGAACTAGACAGAGCCAGTGAGTGAAGGATAGCAAGAACTCCAAGCAAAGAAATTGTTCAGACAAGAAAATGATAGCAAAACGACATGCGAAGCAAGATCGATACCGTCCAGTTTGTAAATCAACCCGGAGATGGACTGAAGTGGCGTTGATCTACTTCACTTCCGCATAGCGGAAGTGTTTCGAAGGCTGCCTGGCTACTCTTCAGGCTCCGTCCACGATTTACAAATCAGACAATATAACACAAACAACAATAGACAAACATCCCCAGTGGAGTCGCCAATTTGTTGCGGAGGTAAATCCCCTCTGCGGATAGAGGTGATCCCACTAGCCCCACAGGGTCTAGCAACAATCATACACGTTGCATGCAAGTTCCTAATTGCACAATTTAAAAGTCGATCAGAAAGACCAACCTGGGATCCAACGCTATTTGCTGTGGGAGAAGTGTCGCTCCTGTCCTTTAGCTTTGGCCGGTCACTATCCTTGCGCTCCACGCATGGACACCTGCACAAATGAAGAACAACCCACAAACAAGCATAAAATCCAAAATCGTACAGCTATATATCAGTCAAGCAAGATATAATTCACATATTACCAGTAGAACACATGAATGGAACCATAATAACAGTTGCTTATCATTAAATAGAAAAGAGAGAAGAAATTACAACCACTTAAGGCTTGACGCTGCAAATCTCCTCTAGCTGGGTCAGCAGTCTGACATGTCTTGCAAAGTCACTTTCTCTCTCCACAATCCGGCAGCATAACCTCTCTTTCAGCTCTTAGCTCATACTATCACTCTCACTAACTTGTTAACTCTTAGCACTATTAACACTAGCAACACTAGCCTGTTCAATGTGGAGAGACAGGCGTTTATAGATGGGGGGAGAGGAGATATGCGTTGTATGTGGACACCTTCTGAGTTTTTTGGCATTGTCCCAAAATAACCATTGAGCTGGGTTGTCTTGGATAGAAAAGCCGACGCCTGGCTGCTTTTATGGGATTTTTCCTTCAGGGAACTGGGTGATTCATGGAGGAAAAAGCATTCCAATACGCGCTGGCCAAAAATCATGCCCAAATTGTGTGGCGCGGGCCGTGCTCTATGAAAGAGCGTCTATGGGCGCGCCCTCTTTGTAGGAACTGAGCCATTGGCGCGGGTCAGACACTCTGGACCCGCGCTAATGGAAAAAGGCATCTTCAGAGGTTAATCTTCAAAGGGTGTCTTCAGGGTTATTGAAATTCATACTCAGGAGGCCTCAATGCAAGTGTTTTCAAGTTATGTCACTGGTCACAGGTCCGTAAATGTGTCCTCCAATGTGTGACAGTGGGGGGGTAACAAGGACGGTGACCAACGGTGACAAATTACTGCGTAACAGTGCTCCCTGAACTTTAGGTTGGCTTTTTTCTTGGCACTGTGAAAGTGTGTCAGATTAGAGTTTATAAGCTATCTGTAGTACTCTAGGGAAAATAGCCTCATAGGCACATATTTTGGGAGCCTGTAGGGACAGAGCTCACACCCATAGATTCTGATGATAGTATGATTTTGGTATAAGTACCAATCACCAATTTTGTAGCTCCTGGATAGCTGTAAGATTTTCTGCATATCCTTGGACAATCTGATAGGTGGGGTCCTCTTTAAGAGGCATGTGACTGGATACAAAAACTGGTCAATGAATTCACAGTATGAGTAGGGGGAATTCTGGATTTGGTGGAAGACTGAAGACCAGAAGATCACAGACCTCCTCTCACCCTGTGAGTCTAGCTTCTTGATTGAGCACTGGAAGCAATCTGTTTGGTAGTACAAGAACAGGTGATAGATGTATGAGGAATATTTGAATATTTCCTCCCTCTTCAGTCTTGTCAATTGATCATGTATCTTATTGGCAATGTATTTGGCATAATTGTATTTCATTAGCAGGGGGCTTCACAAGGCTGTATGCAGAGAGCATGACCAACACAGTTAGATCAACATGCTTATTTGTAGTGAACCCCAGCACAGAGGTCAGCATATCTACCAGTAGCTTGCCAACCTCATTGAAATCTGCATAGGAAAAAGGAGATGGCCCAGAAGGTTGGCAGTCTGTCTTCATGAATTTCCTGGCTATGGCAGCAATGTCTGTGCCAGAGAGTTTGGAGCCCTCATCTAGCAAATAGTTCATGGAGAAGGGGTATAGCAGCTGGGTCTTCTTGTAGTTCAGCATCTGGTTGATGGAATCTGGAGTTATATAAAAGAGGATGCTCCCAGATGGAGACCTCACAGCCCTGAGTTTCTGGTCATAGTTTTCTGCAAATAGGTGGATGACTTCAGGGAAAATGTTCACAGAAGGCAGGAAGTAGGTGGGTAGATTGGATTCCCAGATGCCATACAGGTCACTGTTGTCCAAGTGACTGTTCCTTAGCTGGCAATATGTTTGCAAGTGGCTTCTCTCTGCCACAAAGTCTGTGATGAGGGCATCACTGTCCACTAGTGGCATAGCTTCTAGTTCTCTATTAGGTGGATTTATAGGCACTACATCCAGAGCAGCTGGAGTGGCCATTGTCTTGTTTCAGCTGGATGCTTACTGTATTTCAAGCTTGATGTGAATGCTGAGGAAATGGCTTACTGATCTCTGTTTGCAGTGAGTAGTTTGTCAGTGCAAGAAGGCTGTTACAGCTTAATGAATCCGTAGGGTACTCTGTTTTGAAGAACCAGAGTGTGTTTGAGCTGGTTAGCTGGTTACTTGCAGAGAATTCCTTTAGCAGGGGTGAGGGAACTGTCAATCTAGTCTTCTAGCCGGTAGCTCGGTTTCTTTAGTTGCTCTTTGTGAAGAAAGGTGAATTTCACAGAGGGTCACGGGTTTCTACGAGATTTTCGTCACGCAGGGGTTTTAGTAGCTTTTCAAGTGGATTTTAGTGGTGAATTTAACAATGTGGGTCTTTTGACTGAGTTTATTATGCAGGAAAGTAGGATTGCAAAGGAGAACAATGGATAAAAGAGGATGTCTGCAGCAAATACATGTTTTAATGGCGTAGGAGGTGTTTGCACCGGTCGAATTGGATGAATTGCAGGTACTTAGGTTGATAATGGAGGCGGCAGCAACTTTGGTGGTTAGCTTTTGATTTTTGACCATTGTAGGTTGAAATTCGCATGCAAAGGAGCTCCAGAGGTCATAGAAAACGATGCGAAATAATGGTTAATTGACGCCTTTTTATGCATTTTTGGCATATTGGCGCCTTTTTGTGATGACATCATGCTGACGTCATCATGGGCCCAGGTACGGATGGGTGACGTGACAGCTGACGTGGGTGCCTAGGTGGCAGGGACACGGTGGTAGGGTGGACAGGGTGACACGGTGGCAGGGGCGACGTGGGGGCTTGGAGGCGGCAAGGCGGGGTGACGTCACGCTGACAGGGGCGTGACATCAGCGCGGGGGGGGAAGGTGGTAAGTGGTCTCCCTGGAGGGGTCTAGGGTGGTAAGTGGTTTGGAGGGGGGGCAGCGAACAGCGCGGGCGCCTGACGCGTGGCGGGGGTACGGCAGCAATACCGCCCATCCCCCGGATGCAAAAGGTCGGGCAGGTCTGTTGCAAGATCGACCGCCCACCGTTGGATGGGTAGGGCGGAAGATCGTGCTGTGGGCGGAAATCGCGAGGTGACGACGCTTTAATACACCGAGGGCCCGCCCAATATTTAATTAGATTTTAATTAAATTGGGCGCGGGGTGGGTTACGAACCTTAGGTTTTGGGTTTTTCCACTTTATTAATGTTTTAATAATAAAAAAAAACATTATAAACACACTTTTAGAGTGCGGAAAGGGGTAAAGGGTTCTTGCAAGGGCGGGGATTTTGATTTTTTGACTGTTAACCATGGTTTTTTGCCAAAACCCATAGTTTTTAGGGTGATTCAGGGTTAATACTGACCCTTGAGGGGTTAATATTTCCCAAGGAAGGGGTATGTAGCTATAGTGCTAGGGGGAGGGTAGTTATAGATATTTTTTGGGAAATTTACATAGAGTCTAATAGAATTAGGAAAAAAGGGGGGAATTAGGGAGCTAAATAATATGTTAGTGGTTAATATGGTTTGTGAGGTGAATGAAGGGGTAAAGCCAAGTTTTAATAAGTAAAACTTAATTTAGGATTTTGAGGATAAATGAAATGATGAAAAAGATGTTGTACACAAAAAATGTGGCTTCTTTTCATGTTTGAATTTCATGGCTTGACCAAGTAGTTTGTGATGCAATGAAGTGGAACTGGACACCTGAGGAGATCTCAAGGCCCTGGGGAGTGTTAGTAAAATAAAGTTTTGGGAAAATGGGGAAGTTAGACCTGCTTCCAATGCTTGTGCTCCACTCTTTGCTTTTGATGCCAATACCCTGAGTGGCATAAGTTAAGCAGTTGGGCACCTTTGTTTCTCTACCTAGCTAGTCATCTGCCAAGCTTGAGCTGTTTGGTCAGGGAACATTCTCTATTCTACAGCAAGCAATTTAACCATGGCATGGTCCAATTTAGATTGTTGGGCCATCCATCAAGTGTGATTAGTAGCAGTATTTGCATAACATGACATTGCCAAATAAGCTAGTAGTGGCATTTTGACTAGCCACTTTCCAGGTCTTTGGTTTGGGGTTCATTTTCACTTTTCTCTTGACCATTTGATTTTCTTGCCTTTTGATTGTTCTTTTAAGGCATACCCTCTTTTCATTTTTTAATTTTTTGTAGCATGTACTCAAAATATGGAACCTTTGCAGCCTGCAATGATGAACATATTTAGCCCTTCCACTGTCAATCATGAAAGATGAAACCTATTGGTATAGGAACCTAACAGTGGCTACACTTGGGGATGGCCTTTCCTGGTGGAAAGTCAAGAATAGCAGGTCAGATGGCCTTATTTTCTTCCTCTCACTGTAGTGAATTTTCTCTAGTATTGCCACCTTTGATCTGCAATTAGTGAGATGGTATGCAGTGTTTCATGACCTCTTTAGGACAACAATAAATATTTCATGACTTGCTAGCCTGTATCACTGCCTATCATTGGTTTTCTGTTTGGAAGACCTTGCTCACTTCTGTTCATCTGAGCTTTCTCCAGTGTCTATGTCATCTTGATGTGGTTTTGCTGATCATTCTTCAAAATTTGTTGTAGTTGCTCTTCTATATATCTACTGTAAAAAGGAAAGAAGTGCTTGAAAATATAGACATTTATGTACAATATGGAGCCATCCTATGCTTATGTATCATGGTAGTGCTTGAGCATTCTGCCATTTACTGGGCCTTCATCATTGTTTGACTCATCTAGACTCTTGAGAAAGAAGGTATTGTTACCTTGCACAGCTTGAATTACAAATGGACCTTTCCACAGAAAGTCAAACTTGCCATGCGTTCCTTTGTCTTCCCTCCTAGAATCCCATTTCAATACTTTGTCACCTATGAAAAAGTCCTCAGCCTTTGTTCTTTTGTCAAACACCTTTTTAAGCTTTTCCTGTAGAACCTGGGTTCTATGATACACTTCTTCCCTTGTTTGTTGTAAGTGGATTGTCTGATTGATCCTTCTCTGGATATCATTGGGTTCAGCCTGTATTTCTTGTAGTAATTTGATCACAGGGATCCCAAGGGATGATGGGGACACAGCTTCCAGGCCATATACCAACTCATATGGGCTAGTACCAATAGATCCTTTTGTGGTCAATCTATCTGCCCATAGTGCATTTACCAACTTTTTATGCCAATTCTTTTTGTTCTCCTCAAAGACCTTTTTAATGATGTTGATTAGGCTTTTATTGGAGGACTCAGCTAGGCCATTGCCTTGAGGGTAATAGGCTATTGAGTGACCTAGGGTGATATGATATTTGTGACAGAAGCTGATCATTTTCTTGGATTTAAAGGCAGCTGCATTATCTGTTATGATTTTCTCTGGGCAGCCAAATCTAGACAAGATATTGGTTTCTAGGAATTGTATGATAACTGAATCATTTGCTTGTCTACAAGGTATGGCCTCTATCCACTTGGTTAAGTAATCAGTAGCTGTCAGGATCCATTTATGCTGGCCTGAGGATGAAGGGTGAATTTCCCCAATGAAGTATAAGCCCCATTGTTGAAATGGTTTTTCAGTTCAAATGGGCCTAAGGGGTAAGGGGAGTAACTTCTTCTTCCCTTCAAAGATCTAACATTTATGACATGAAATTACAAACTTTTTTGCATCAGTAAACAGGGAGGGCCAATAAAATCCAGCCCTCAGGATTTTGTCAGCTGTGGATTTCCAATATAAGTGCCCTCCACAGTCTCCTCCATGAAATTCTCTAAGGACTTTATCAACTTCATCTGAAGTTAGGCAGTTGAGCAGGACACCTTCATGATTTTTCCAAAATAAAACATTGTCTATGATACAGAATTTTGCAGCCTTTAATTTTAGAAATCTGTTCTTGGTTCTGGATAACCCTGGAGGAGCTTGCAGGTTTAATAATACAAAACATATGTCAGCATACCAAGGTGATTGTAGAAAGGCTTGATTGGTCTGTGGAGTCGCCATCTCCTGTTCGTTATCCAGTTCATTTATGTCAAGGGCTTCAAAGTTAGTCTCAGTCATTAGTTTAGCTATCCCTTGTCCTTTTATAAGTTTTGTTGGTTTGATTTCTATATCATATTCCAGAATATTGGCAATCCATTTGCTCCTCTTGCCTTCCATTCCCTCTTGGGTTAAGATATATTTGACTATTGCATTGGGTACATATGCAATTATATGAGAGTATAGGATGTAAACTCTGAAATCCTTTATGGCCTTTACCAGGGCATATGCTTGCTTTTCCATGATTTTGTACTTTAGTGGGGCATCCCTAAGGGCTCTACTGAAAAACGCAATAGCTTTTTCACATCCCAAGTCATCCTTTTGCAGTAGGACAGCAGCAATTGTGTTTTCAGAGGCAAAGGAGAAGATTATAAAGTCTCTATCAAAACTAGGGCTTGTAAGCACAAGTGTTTTTGTCAAGGCTATCTTGATTTCTTCAAAGGCTTGTTTAGCCTCAATTGTCCATTTGACCTTGGCATCTTTTTTGAGCATATTGTTTAACAATCTTATTAGCTCAGCTAAGTTAGGACTAAATCTTTCTTAGAAATTAAATCTTCCCAAAAAGGCTTGTAATTCTTGATGTTTTCTTGGATGGAAATTTGCAGTATGCCTGAATCCTATCAAGGGTCAATCTTATGCCATTTTTGAAAGGTATATGACCAAGGAATTTGCCTTTTCCAGCGCCGAAATAGTGATTTCTTTTGGGTTTAAATAAATGGTCATACTCCTGCATAATTAAGAACACTTGTCCTGAGGTGTTTAAATCTCCTAGTCTGATTTCTGAGAAGGTTGTTAGGTCAATCAAGGTAATTGAACTAGAAATCATCGATTTCTTTGGCAAAGGCTATATCCATTGCCCTTTGAAATGTGGCTCCAGCATTCTTTGAGTCCAAAAGGCATTTGACAATTTTGAAGGCTTCCCCATGGTGTGGTGGAAGGCACAGTTTTATCTGGTCATACTGGTGGACTAAAGATTTTGATTGAATCCTGAAGAAGCCATCCAGTAATGAAATCCTTGAAGCTTCCACACACTTTGTAAGATGTGATCCATTTTTGGCAAGGGGTAGTGGTCTTTGAGAGAGACTTTGTTTAAATTCCTCAGATCCACACAAATTCTTATCTCCCCAGTTTTCTTTCCTGTAGGTACAAGGTTGGAAATCCATTCAGAAAACCTTATGGGAGCAATTATGCCAGCTTCATACATTCGTTTTACTTCTTTTTCTATTAGGGGAAGAAGTATTGGATTAACTCTTCTCAGTTTATATTTAAAGGGTTTTTGGTTTTCTTTCAGGGGTATTGTGTGCTGGATAACTGTAGTATCATAGGACTTAAGGTCCTCATAGCTCCAGGCAAACACATCCTGAAACTCTTTGAACAGTTTGATATATTCTAATTTCTTATCAAGAGGTAAGGTCCTAGAAAGCTTGATCATTTTGGGATTTTCAATGGTCCCAATGTTACACTCTTCTATTTCTGCATTGATGGGTTGCATCTTTGGTTTCTTAGAGAGATCATTTGAATCAAAAAATGTCTTCTAAAGGAGCAAGACCTGTAGGTAAGAAATTGTCTTTTAACTGAATTACTTATGTTTCTTCCTCATTAATTTCATCAAGCTTTGTTATCTTTAGTTTCTGCAAATTGGCAGGGTCAAAGGTTGTAGGATGTAATATCCTATCTGCTGTTTTAGCTGATATACTGGTGTTTAGTTCATCCTTTTGGTTTTAATCCTCCTTATTGCTTGTGCCAATGTTTAAGTTTGAGAATTCCTCCTTCATGGTTAAAAAATTGTTTATCTGAGCGTCATTCTCAAAAACTTGCCAATTATTTACATTGTCTGGGACAGAGGGCCTGTGCTTGATCTCAGCAATGAGTTGGTGGTTAGGCCCAAAACGAAGCTTACAGGTACTTGCAAAAGTTTCCAGACTGTGAGCATGTAAGTTGTGATTCCTAGGTATTTTGGTGAGCTGATATTCTAGGAAGTTGTTGAGCAAGTTTGTTACTGCCAACCTATAAGACCTCAGCCTGGGATCATTTGTAACAAAATTTCCCTTTATCTGTTGGATGATCAGGTTTGAATCCCCCAATATGGAGACTTTGGTCACTCCTAGATTCTTAATCAGTTTGAGACCTAGTAGGAGGGCTTCATATTCTGCCATGTTATTTGTGCATCTGAAGTTAAGCCTATATGCATGACCTAGAGCATGGTCATTTTGAATATTGTGTATCCATACCCCTGCTCCTGCTCCAAGCTTATTTACTGACCCATCAAATTCTAAATACCACAAGGTTTCTTGGTCAGTATTGGTTTCAATTGATTTATAGACCTGTTCAGTTTCAATTGATTTACAGATTTGTTCAGTGGGCAAGTCTAGTCTTGGTGATTCTTGTGACATGTCAGCAGAGTCTGCTATTTTAATGAGATCAGTGATCTTTTGTTCAGCAACAGTGGTTTCTTCACTCATATGCCTGGTTCCTTTTTTTCTAGGAGCTTGAGCTCAGTTTTGGGGCATATGTCAGCATTATATAGTATGAAGGAGTCCATATCTGAATGGATGGAGTAGATTGGGAAATTTTGGGGTTTATCCTGGCTGCTGACCACATATTTCATGAGTGTCTCTCTGTACAATCTCTTTGGCTGGCCAAAGACTGAAATTGTGGCATATGACATGTCTATTGCCAAATAGCCTTGGAGTTTGGCACCCCAAGATCTTGATAGGAAGCAATACCAATACTTTAGGTGGAATTGTCAGCCACTAACTACATCCATTAAAGAAGTTGTTTTGGTCTGATATTGGATAGGGGACACACAGAGGTCTTTGATCAAGGCCTAAACATATTACCTGGCTGAATCAAATGAAAATAAATTCTTTATAAGGGTCTGGTGATGTTCTATATCCAAGTTCTTTTCATTATTGATTTGGCATTAGGTTACGAGAGGCCCTAATCAAACATGGGCAGTTTGTGTAATAACTTTGTATGAATGTTAGGACCTCAATAGAATGGAGAGTTCCTCCATCCCCTGATTTGCCATTGACTTCTGAGCCAAAAATCAGTTCTGGTTGGTCATCCCAGAATGTTAACTGCATCCCTATCTTCGGGTACTTGCAATGATCTATTGATCTGTGTCTGAAGACCTCATGTTTGGTGCTAGTTCAGAGAGAGGGATTGCAATTTTTAGTTTGCTAATTTCTGTTTCAAGATTGAAAGGTTTTTCCATCTGAACTTTTACATTATGAGCAGCAAATTTTTCCTTTTCTACTAAATTTTGGGTGAGCATGTCCTGAGCAGGCATGTTGTTTTGGGATATGTTTGGGTTGGCCGTTCTTTCTAGAGGTTTACCCAAAATTTTTGTTGGAGGAAGTTGTGTGGGTGTAGGATTTACTGGGGGTTGTATATCAGATACATCTTCCACTGTGACCTCTTTGTGGGGTTTTTATCTGAGGACTCTATTAAGGTAGCTTTATCACTAGTTTTCTTGGGCAGTTTGGTGTGTGTCTGTTTGGTATTCTCAGGTATATCTATGGTTCTACTCCTTAGCTTGTATTGTTTGTGTACTTCATAGACTGTTGTGTCATACCCTTCTCTGAAATCAAAAGACTCACCGGATTTTGCTTGGAACTGTTTATAGTCTTGGGCCTGTTGATCATCTTGTGTTAAGAATACTTGTTATTCACTGACCATACCCATTAAATTGATGTGGGGATCTTCTATTTGTTCACTAGTGGTTGAGGCCTCTGCATAATTTTCTCGAAATGGAGGTCTGATGTTCTGATCGGGACTAGTTCTCCCAGCATTTGGGTTTTGGTTTTTCCTAAAATTGGGATTCCTAGTTGTGTTGCTTGTTTGTCCTTCCCAAGAGGATTTTATTTCCATGGTCTCAACCCTATCTCCTAACATTTCCATACCCTTCATGATTGCATCTAATTTTTGGTCAAAGGTTGAGGGTTCTTCTTTGAAAGTTATTCTTCTCTCATTTTTTGCTCTGGTTCTCTTGGCAATCAGGTTTGCCTCTACACTTACAACTATATTAAGCATGTCTGCAAGACTTGGAGGTGCTCTTTCTCTTAATTGATATGCCATGTCTGGGTCAAATCCATAAGGAAATTTGATCAAGGCTAGATCAGGAGGAGGTCTTAAGTTTTGAGGGATAGCATTTTATACATTGTTGAACCTAGCACAGTAGTCTTGAACTGTCTCTTGTGGGCCTCTTTCCAAATTATCATACTCTGTCAGTATGTGAAGGGGGTCTTTCTTCTTTTCCCACCTGTTTAAAAAACTTAGGTATAAGGCATCAAGATTGATTATAGAGTTTGCAGCCAGAGACCTGAACCAATTCCTTACATCCCCTGTCAAACTTTGCACAA
>APFE030959162.1:0-11698 GCA_000404065.3 Pinus taeda
TTTGAAGAAATATGGCATGGAAGATGCAAAACCAGTATGTACACCCATGGTAACAGGATGTAACCTCAGTGCAAATGACGAATTAGCAGCAGTGCATCAACCAACCTACAGATCTATGATTGGAAGTCTACTTTACTTGAAAGGTACCAGACCAGACATCATGCATGTAGTGGAAATAGTTGGAAGATTTCAGGCAAATCCAAAGGAAACTCATCTTCAGGAAGTGAAGAGAATTTTCAAATATCTTCAAGGGACTCAAAATTATGGCTTATGGTATTAGAGATACAGATCTCACACTTCATGCTTATACAGATGCAGATTGGGCCAGAAGCGTGGATGGCAGGAAGAGCACAAGTGGTGGTGCATTCTTTATGGGTTCCAGATTAGTATCTTGGTTTAGCAAGAAACAGAGTTTGATCGCCTTGTCTACGGCTGAAGCAGAATATGTTGCTGTTGCATCTTGTTGCACTCAACTCCTTTGGATGATGCAGACCTTGCAAGATTTTCAAATCACTTGTACACCACCTATCTCCATCTTATGTCATAATACAAGTGCAATCAGCATTTCAAAGAACCCAGTCATGCATTCAAAGACCAAGCACATACCGATTAAGTATCATTTTCTCCGGGAACAAGTGCTTGAACAAAAGGTCAAGTTGGAGTATGTTCCTTCTAAGGAACAAGTTGCTGATATACTCACCAAACCACTGCCCAGGGAGACTTTTGAATACCTCAGGCAAAAGTTGGGGGTTGTTGATGCATCATCTTGTTGTTGAATCTCTTCTGAGTGTTGGTTGTACGCAAGGTTCATCTGGGTATATGCGTACGTGTGCTGGTTTGTGGATTGGTCGAAGATAGAATGGCATAGGTTCAGGGGGAGCATATAATGCATTGTTGGCATTATGGTAGCACAAAAGGAGAACATGGACGCTGATCTAAACATGGCTGCAATATGTCTCTATCTCTTTCATGGTCGTTTATGGTGCTTGGTGGATTATGATTCTTCTTTGCAGATCTGGTTTATAGTGAGGGGGAGCATGTTCTTAGGGGGAGCATAAACCATTTTCCCTTGATGTCAAAGGGGGAGAATGATGTTGAGGATCTTGGTGTTGCCATCAAGTCCAAAGGGGGAGATTGTTGGCATTATGATTCTGGTATGGCTCTATGATACAGATGTTGTACTTGATGGCAACTCACTCAAGTGGCAATAGTCTGTTCAGGCTCTCAAAATGATGAAAATTAAGAGGCTCGCAGGTGAATGGTTCAAAAGGTGCGGACCCGCAGGTTCGCTGTCTAGGAGGTGCGGTCATACCCGCAGGTTACCTGTTCAGAAGGTGCGAAACCCCAGTTCACTCACTTCAAGGCAGAGAAGCGCGCTCACGTGGGGTTTCTTATGTTTGGCCTGTGGTATTTAGCCTGCCGTTCTTGATCCTATGGTTTTGACCCGTGGTATAGGATCTATTTTAGCCCCGGTTTGGATCCCTTGTATTGGTTATTGATGGTTTTGTCCCATGGTGTGAATAAGGGCTTGACTATAAATAGGGAAGGATATCACTTGGCTAAGGCATATTTTCAATTGAATATCTTAAGATCTGAAATATTGGGTTGTCAATGTAAAATGCTTGATCTAAATCAAAGTAAATTTGAAGGTGAATCTATGAACTCGTGATCTCTCGGGCACATGAACAGATCTGTGGATCTGACTGACTGTGGCACATTGGTGTACTAAAAATTTGGCCCTAATCAGAAGTCCGCAGGCGATCCTAAGGCGCAGTGCGTGGGTACGCAGCGCAGCCAAAGGTACAGTGCGGGGTACGCAGCTCAGGAGAGGGCACAGTGCGGGGCACATGCAACCCAGAAAAGGACGAAGTGCGAGGTACGCAGGTGAGAAGAAGGCACAGTGCGGGTCTACGCAAAATGTTGGAAGTAAAGGTGTGGATCTGAAGAAAAGTTCGCAGAGCAGAAGAACAACCAGTGCGGATCTACGCAGTTTAGTCTCAGAAGAGCTGTGGATATACGCAGGCCCTTGTTGGTGAAGTTGCGGTCTTATCTTGAAACAATTGTTGATTGTCTTTTATCTATGGCAGCAAAGTTCTGGGTCTAGATTTCTGGTATTCTTTTCTGTTTACAACATTCTGAATAGTGGGTGATTCATTGGTTTATTGTATAAGGAGATTGGGTGATTTTCATGTACTTGATGATTATTTGATGTTCATGGATCCAGTTTGAAAATTAATGATGAAACGTGGTCCTTAAAGAAGTAAAAAGAGAAAAAGGGGGTTGTAGCCTCCTTCCAGGAGAACTGAAACGAGAGAGAGTTGTAGCTCTGCAGGTTGCAACCTGCGTACTGGTAAAGGACTACAACCAAGTACAAAATCATTGTAAAGAAGTTTCTAATTGAAAGAAGATAGAGACATATTGCAGCAGGTGGTTTTCAACCACATTGGGTTTCCACCTTATATCTGGTGTTCTTTGGTGTGACTATATGTTTTTCTTGTTTCATGCTCATTATTATACACAAGCTAATGATCAATAAATTAATAAAGGTATATTGAAAAGAATTTGATAATACTGATTCACCCCCCCTCTCAGTATTATTTCCAACAGTGACTTGTATAATATACAATACAATAAATCATCATCATATTATTTTCATGATCTAGCTGAGGCGGGCATTCACATGCTCAGCTTTATAATTCGTTTTCATGTACGTAGAACAGATAATCATCTGCAGTTGTAGACTGGTGATTCTTCATATGAAGGGTCATCATCCCTGGCTTAGATGACCATTTATGCAGCTTTTGTGTACATTTGATGTCTTTATATTCCTGAATATATCGCAACCTGGATGGATGAAACTAGATTTGGGGTCTTCAAACTTGTTCAATCTTTGCCTGATGTACAAGTTGATCCATGTGAAAAGATGTTCCGAAGTCGAACATGGAATAACATCGCCTGATTACCATCCAATGATGTAAGTTGCTAATAGGCGCGAGAGGAATCACCGATAATGATAATGACCCTCAAGGTACTGCAGTACAATTCACATGGTGTGAATATATGAGTCGATGTCGAAGACCACGCAAAATCTTTCGGTTGAAGGCCATTGATGTAAACCTATCGCCGGAAGTGAGAAACTTGCCATTGAGGCATGTAAGCTTCAAAGTATTGAAAGGGTTATTTCTAAGTCAACTTCTTGGATAATGAGCTGATGTCAACAAGTAGTGACCCGTCATAGGAGGACCTTAATGTATCCCACATCTACGACACGAAACAAAGCAAATAATTTTCTGGAGGTGAAAACGATCTGATGATACAAGGTTCAGGGATGACAGTCATGAAAAATGGAGAGTGAAGGTATTGCAGTGGATGAGGCATTAGCTGGGCGGTAAATTCTTTGAATGACTTCTCTTGAACATATCGGCCACTGAGATGGATTGGTAGCGTTAACCCGAAAATATGGATGGTGTGGAGGACCAATGGTGATATGACCGGTGAACGGAATAACCCAACCCGACTCAATCATGGTGATGGAGTGAAAGTGTCATGCTCAAGAGTGACCTGCTACCAATGAAGTTCTTGAAGTTTTCTTCCCTTTTTCCCTAGTCATTGCTGACCAGTACCTCTTTATTTTTGTCAAGCTTGAGGAGGATAACATATGCTTGTTCTATAATTTTCTCTTCAGGCAAATTTGTCGCACTGTTTTAGCGAGCCTAGCGACTGTGAAACTCGTTCTTCTCTGAGTGGACAATTTTGTCACTATTGTTTTAACGAGTTTAATGACAAAGATAACTCGGTCCTTTTCATGTTTAGAGAGTTTGAAAAGGGACGAAAAGGAAACTCTAGCAGTCCTTTTTCATAGAATAATCCCTTAAGTCCGAAAAAGTATAAAATAATACGAAAGGGATAACTTTTCGATCTTTTTAGCGAGCCAAAAAAGACAAGTGCTCGATCGTTTTGTGGGATGATCCCTCAGGTCCAAAAAGATTAAAATATAGAGGAGGGATGGCGCTTCCCTTTCCTTTAACGAGCTGGAAAGGCCAGTAGCTCGGCAATCTTTTCATATTTAATGAGTCTAAAAAGAGCAAAAAAGAGACTCGCTTTTGAGGAAAGAGTGATGTTTTCGGGTAGCAACTGGTTCCAGGTAAGTTTTGAACTTCTCAAAACATGGCAGTGTGAAGAGGGTGGCTAATAGAATCACTTGTCGCAGCTGTTCCTCAAAAGGGTAAACAATCATGTGGAAGCATATGATCGGCCAAAAGAATGGAGGTGATGGTAGAACACAACCAAGGCTCAAGAGGCTGATAGCATGGCAATCACAGAAGTCGTTTACTGAAGGTGGGTTTATTTGTGAACTATGTCTTCGTAAATTGAATCATTTACATGTAGGTAGTACATGAACGCAAGCATAATTAATTAGACTATTTTATTTTCTAAAATCATTTACTGTCTTTTATTTATCATGAATGAACGTATCTACTTGGTGCTAAATGAATGACTAATCTGAATTGAACAAGAAACAAAACCAGTCCTATATTTTAATATATTTTGCTTGGCCAAGGCATATTTATATTTTACAGTTTTTCCTTTTATTTCTGATTTTTAATCTAAAATATTTAAAGCATGTTGATATTTATTTGATTTTCTTAAAGTAATAACAAGTATAGTTTTGTCCTTGCTTGCTATCTTTTCCTTTATATTACATTGAAAGTTAATCCTATTTTATAATCATTTTCTTTCTGTAAAATATAATTAAATCTTTTAATGTTTTTGTAATTTTACTTCACACCTGTTAGGTTCATCATTCTAGTGATTCCTGTTTAGTGTATATTTGTATATAACTGATTACCAACCACCACACCCCCCCCCCCAAACTAGTTGTATATATGTAAAATAGGAAAACCAGTTCAACCTTAACGGTTTCTTTCTCGAAAGAGGAGGAAATATTAGGCTAGCGTATCCATAAAATCCATCAAGAGCACTTATCCCAAACGTATTAGGTTATTAAATAACCCTAGACTAGGTTGTTTCTTGTTAGTGTTGGTATCTTCATCCCTCCATTAGTGATCAAAATTCTCTTGTTGCATTGCATTTTTGGTGTCTCATCCGATCAGTTGCATTCCATTAGGATCATGGATCATCTGATGGTAGTGGCATATTATCATTTTTCCCTCATGGTCTTTACCTGCTGGCCTATTTTCATAAATTCAAGTCATTTACAGTCATTTTCTGTCTTTACATATGCAAAAGTCACTTTTAGGGTTTTAGGTCTCATTAGGTCTAGGGTTTTAATATTAAAGTCTTGTAAAAGCTCAAAAATGGTCAGCAGGCACATGAGGAGGTCAAATAAAACTTCAGGATCAAAAATTTCAATAATCACATGCTCAGTAATTGGTTTTTCCTCAAAACCTTGTTTTGAGGAAAAAACAAAGGTTTATTGTTTTATGTATAAGAATTTCATGTAATTTCATTTTTCCTATATGTAATAAGTCCAAGCAGTAGCCCTGGTCACCTTGCCAAGCTCTTGCATACAAATTCCTGCAAAAGAGTCAAAAATTCAAAGCATTTAGTCTATCAAAGGCAAAAAGTAGTCAAAATGCCAAAACAAAGTTTTAAAGAACAAGTGAAAAACAAACTTTAGAAAAATGGGTTTTTGTAAATAAAAATTAAAGTCCAAGGGTATATAAAGTGTTTCTTATGTTCAAGACATTATTTGTGCCAAAGAGTGAGGGAACAAATGTAAAGTCGCGTTTTTGAGGCAAAAGAGGAAAAAACTGCAGCAAAACTATGCAAAGCTCCTGGGGCAGCACACCTAGGTTGAGGCACGGCGCACCTGGCTGGCGCGGCGCATAGAAGCTCAAAAATACATTGAAAATTAAACGGGCGTGGCGCACCAGAGAAATGCGGCGCAACTGTTATTGAGCGTGGCGCACCTGCCTTTTAAGCCCGAATCTCATCCAAATGACGTCATCAACCTCCAAAATCTTGCAAGCTTCATTCAACAAGTAAGTTAAGCATCCCAAAGTGCCTTTGCAAGATATTTTCATACTCTTTAATGGTGTTTCAATAGGTGAAATACAAACCATAGTTTGCTCCACAGTCACATTCAAAAAATTGTCTAGGGTTTCAAAATTGTTATTGTTGTTATTGGCTCCATTGCATCATTTTCACATCCCTTGACTACAATTCCCTTATTTCATTTTACCTTCCCTTTCTCATTCACATTCATCTATCACCCTATCCCCCAAACTAAAAACCTTAATACCTAATTCCCACTACTCCTAAACCCTAATTTTCATTCCCAAAACCCTGCCACTCCCTAAAACCCTGTAGTCAGCATATAATCCCTCACTCACTGTCCCAAATCATCAATCCCTTTCATTAAACAACAAACACCTATTGTTGATATAAAATCCCCTCATAGTCATCGCTTCAAAGCAAACAATGGCTGTATGGAGACATATTCACCTTATGACAGAGATGAGGAAACAGTGAGTGATTCCTCTCAAGAACTTCATGCACCCAGAAAACCTCACAAGGGAGGCAAACACATCCGGGAGGAGCCCACTACACTTACAGAGCTATTGGCTTGTCATTTTGCTGTAACATGTTTCAAACATCAATCTTGCTACCAGTTTTGCAAGATGGTGGAAAGATTCAAATACCACCATGAGCTTGCAAGATTGTTTGTCCTCCATCTTCACAATGGCCAAGTCAATTTGGCAGGTGTTACATTCACCTTGACACCTGAAACTATAGCTGAAGCAACAGGTATTTCGAATGTGGAAGAACGATGGAACAAGGGACAATTGGTTGACAAAGAGCATTATGAACCTTATATCAAGGCTATCTATCATAAGAAAATCAGTAGAGTGTTCCCTTTTAGATACCTACAGGACATGTATGCTCCATTGATGAAGCTCATAATTAAATATTTCAGCTATGAAGGCAGATTTTCTCGCTTGTACGCCTACCATATTAGATTATTGATGCATTTTACTAAGGTGAGGATGATGAACCTCCCCTATTTCATGTGCCAGAATATTGAGAAAATGACCACATTAGTGAAAAGGAAGCCTCCTCATCAACAATACAACAACATTTATCACTTTGCATTGATCAAGATTGTGGTGTTGCATCAGCGAAGCTTGCTGAATGTTTCATGGGATGATTTCATTTCACATGAGGTTTTCGCAAGTCCTCAAGTGACCCCATCAATTTTCATGAGCTAGGAGGGCCTTCACATCAGCAAGAAGTGCATGAGACTCAAACCACCAATGTGCCAGTATTCATCACTTATCAAAAGGGGACAACGAGGCTATTTGCAGCAGCAAAACGAGTATTATCTCCACCCGGGGTGGAAGGGGTCTCATTTCCTTAAATAGCAAAGTAGGTATAGGACAAAGGTAAACAACCAGTGCATGATGAGGGGCCTTTGGAAGGTCAAGAGAGAGATTTCATTCTCATTCAGGATGAGGACACTGATTTGGGCTCACAAAGATCAAAATTGAAAGAGATCATCCAGGAACAAGACGCTGATATTCATGCTTTAGCTCTTAACCTGGAAAGAGCTAAGTGGATTATCAATTATCTTGAGCAAAGGAACAAGCAGTTGGAGGATTAGCGGACAATCATGGAGCTGAAAACTATAAGGGAAAACCAGTAAGCAGCCAAGAGGAGGAAAATCAAATTGACACCACTAGAGAAAGAGATTGAAGCTGATCATGAATCTTAGCTAGAGAGGGAAAATATGCACTTGGAGAAGCTGCTAGAGAAGGCCAACAAAGAGAAAAAGATGTTGAGGCACATGACCTATCACTATTTGGCGAGAAACAAGATTTGCAAAGTGAGAATAAGGACCTTGAAGGCCAAATTGAGGAAAACTTTGAGGAGGAAGAAAGACCAAGATAGACTCAAAATCTTGGCTGAGGCTTCCTTAGCCCAACATAGTACTTGATGCAGGTCACTCAGCTCAAATTTCAAGAACTTTGGCACACTTTTCATCAATTTTGAATTTTTGGAGGAAAAAACAAGATTTTCTACCTGGTGCGTAGCGCCACCCGGCGCTCGCTTTTGCTAGGGACCTCCTCTGGAGGAAACATTTACATTTTTGGATTCCTCATGCAAAATTATAAATTCCTAGAAATTACTAGAAAGTTTTGTCAAGTTTTACGCTTCCAAAAGGGTCAAAAACACCTCAAAATGCCCTTTTTGCCCCTTTTTGGCCACACAGGAAGCAGCGTTGGGAGAACTCACTTTTAGAGGGGCACATGGACTCCAAATTTAGAAATCCCACTTGTTCTGGAAAGTAGACAGATAGATCTATCCTACAAGCCCATTTGGAGAAAATTTGGTGCACGAGAAGGCCTCCAAAATCAAATGCAAAAGGGACTACGCACAAGGACAGTGGTGCGACGCACAAGATGGAAAATTGTCATTTTTGCAAAAAAACTCTGTATTTCACCCAGTTTTTTCTCAATTTGAATTTTTTTTCTCTCATGGTCAAAATCATGTTGTAATTTGATGTAACTTGATGGAATTTGATGTAAAAATGTTGAAAATTTACTCATGGAGGTAGATACATCATGAAAAGGTAGTTTTGAACTGAATGAATTAGTTTCCTAGATTTTAGATGCAAAGTGTTCCACTACCTACTTTTCAGTTCTTAGTTTAGATCTTGTTGGAACAACTCCTAAACTCATGAATTCGACCCCTAAAGCCTAGCATGAGTTTTTTGTTGCCTATATCTAGTACTTTTTCAGTCATTTGTCAAGGTTGGACTCTTGTGAAAGCTTTAAGCAGCATTGTACATTCATCTCTGCAATTTGCAAAGGAATAGACCAGGGTTTGCAACATTTTGTGGGATTCTTGTGGTAAGTTGATTTGGTATTGTTTCTTCTTCTATAATTCAAGTTTACATGTGTTTATGTATGCCATTATCTCTCTCTTTTCAGCTGAACTAAATAAATCAAGGATAAAGGTAGAAATCATTGAAGTTGCATTGCTCTACCTAGAGTTTGTTTAGTTATTTATGTTTTCTATTGTTTGAAGAGGATCCCTGAGACTCTCATGCCCTCTCCAAATCCTCACCAGTCTTAAGACTCTCAATCTCACTCAATATAAAGCACTAAATCATTTGCCTACCTCGCCCCACAGAAACCTCTGCAAAATTGAGTCCTTTCCCCGGACCCAAATCTGCCTTTCACATTTGAGCCAGAAAACCATCATACAACTCAATCAAACCCCTCTAAGCATATACATAGCCTAAAATTAGTCTTTACATCAATCATCTCAAGCCTTATTCGCTATATTTTCTTAAGATTGACAAGGAAAGAACCCTCCCCCGACTTGGTAGGGCTAGCTACCAGGTTAAGCATGATTTAATGTTACCCTAGATCCTGCCTTTCTCAGCCTGAGGTAGATTTAGATTTATTTGTTTGTTAGTGTTCTTTGCTTTATAAACTACAAACGGAGCCTGAATTTATGCCAAGAAGCCTTCGAACTGCACATTGCTTTGCGAGTGCATAAGTAGATAAAAGCTGCTTCAGTCAATCTCTGGTCTAGTCTTATAAGATGAACATCTGACTTGCAAATTGCCCCAGTACATCAAAGAATTCTAGAATTTTGGATGATGAGTTTAGAATTTAGTAGGCTGACAAGATTGTAATGTCAATTTGATTTTTGGGAATAAATCAACACACTGGCTTCCAGAAGATACGCCAAAGCAAATCCTGATCTTGATCCCCCTCCCATGTATGAAAACCCAAATCTTATTCCAATAATTCTCCACCAAGAAATTTCTGTGATTCCTATGTTTAGATCTTGTTCATGCCCGATTGTTTTTGAGTATCTTGCAGATCTTCCATTTGATGAAATTTTTGAGCTATCTTTGTTTGAGACTATGTCTGAAAGTGCAGTTGGTTCTACTGCACTAAATCTCGAGTTTGTCAAGGATCTTGAAACTGAAAGAGAAAATCTATCAATTGATGCTTATATTCTGAATCTCCAAACTTCAATTGTGGCTACCAATATTCTTGAGCTCTTAGAATATGCATCTGCTACTCTTGGTTCATCTGCTGTTGTATCTAATTCAGAAATTCCTACTGAAATTCCTTTTATTTCCATCATTCCCGTGCAGCCCACCATCTCTGATCAGAAATCTGTAGTGGTTTCACCTCCATTCACTCCTTCTACACCTCAAACATCAAGAATTTCTTCACCCCCTTCAACACCTCATACACCGATCATTCCAACTCCTCCTACAACCCCAAGGCCAGTTGTAAATCTGCCTCGAGCAATAGCAGCCAGATATGCACCTCTTGTTTTGCCATAGAATTTGGATAACATGCCCGATGATTATCAAAGCAAGATCCCATTATTTGATGCTTTTCAAGGTGTCACAATGGAGCAACACATCAATCGAATGAGTGATTTCTTTGATCTCGACGAGACTGATGCAAAAAATGTAACAATGAGATTATTTGTGCAAAATTTTGGAGGTGAAGTTAGAAAGTGGTTCAAAGCATTGCCGGCTAGAACAATCAATTCATTGGAAGCACTTCAAAGACAATTTCTAGATCACTGGGAGGTAAAGAAAAATCCCCTTCAAATCCTTTCCGAGTATGAGAACATAAGGAGAAATGTCGGTGAAAGTGTCCAAGATTACTGTGTTAAATTCAATACTGTTTATAATGCCATTCCAGCTGACATCAAGCCACCTATGGAGCTGGCTTTGATCAAATTTCTCGATGGTTTTGATCTTGATATGGCATATTAGTTGAGAGAA
Source organism: Pinus taeda (assembly GCA_000404065.3). Lineage (NCBI taxonomy): Eukaryota > Viridiplantae > Streptophyta > Pinopsida > Pinales > Pinaceae > Pinus > Pinus taeda. The sequence goes on from APFE030959162.1 coordinate 10,787, forward strand.
AGAGACTCGGCAACATTGGAGGACATGCAGAAAATTGCAGTAAGTGTTGAAGCAAATTTGTTGGCTAAGAGAGCTAGAACAAAGACCGAGAAGAAGGTGACTATAAAAGAAGAGGCTTTTAGTTCAGATCATTTGCTCCGTAAGATTGAGAAGATGTTTGATAGATTCACCATTGCAGATAAGCCCGAGACACAAGTTAGAAATCCAAATTTCCGTGGTCAGCAGCAACCACAATTTAGAATCAAGCAACAGGAGCAAAGAGCTCAAGATCCATCAACTCAACAGCAAGTCAAAAAACCATTACAACATAATTATGTTCATGGCACTAAATAAAAAGATGATGAGGCCCCAATTGGAGAAGAGAATCTATTTTTTACACCAGATGATTTTCCAATTTATATCACAGAAAATGAAGAGTATTCAGAAAGTCCAGCTGCCCAAAAGGATGAATATTTTATGTTGGCAAATGAAACAATCCTAGAAGAGGAATCAGATGAATATTAGAGAGGATATATGAATGCATTGACAGTGCAGCAAAGGCAATACTCACTTAGGAGTAGGGATGTTCCTATTAATCCAATTCAGAAAAGGAAGGAAGTAGCACCACCAAAGAATGATTCTCCAAATGTGCAGAAAAGGGAAAGGAGCCAGCAGACCCTACTCCTAGTAAAGTGCAATCAACAAACGAAAAGTGAAATTAGCCAAGTGCAACAAAGGAGAAAACTGAAAAGAAAGATGCTCCAGTCAAAGAGGTAGAGAAAATTTTATGCTCTTAACCTGCAAATGATACCCAAATATAGAATATGCGAAGAAAAGAGACCCAGAACATAGAATATGCGAAGAAAAGATACCCAGAACACATAATAGCAATGATTTTATTATTCAGAGAGTAATGTTCACTTGCCTCTGCGA
>APFE030959178.1:0-17827 GCA_000404065.3 Pinus taeda
TGATGCAGGGCCTGGCTTGCATATCCAGGATCTTTCTACACTTGTGCATATACAACATGCACTTCAAATAATTACCAATAGCAGAAGTTAAAATCTTCAATAAATCATTCACTATCCAATTTTATTTCTCTCAAGCCCAAATTATAAAGACAATGCATATAGCTCTGCCCATAAATTTAACCACAGTCTTATATATATCAATGGAAACCATTCAACGCGTTGAATGACTTCAAAACTGCTCACGGTATACACACGCTTCCACTTCAAACGCTTGCAAAACTCCAGACCTCTTAATGGGCACAGTACATTACGATTATAAAGGGAGTGGCGCATATAGTTCACGGTATACGGATGATGAGTGTGCAGAAACAACCACCCTAACCATGCAATCAAACAATAATTTCCCTGATACGCTGCTACAAACAACGAAATACTCTGCCAGAACCACAGTTTTTATTTCGGAAATTTTTATTTCGAAAATCTACACTACACACGCAGCCTGTATTATTCAACCAACAATAAATACAAAGACTGTCACGGAAATTTAAACCGGTTTTGAACCAACTTACCACCATCGCCCATGGTATTCATGCACAGTAAATGCATCTAATACTTACAACCTTTTCACTACGATTCACCCCTCTTAGTAGCCAGAATCGGTACGGGCTTGGGTTTCAAATGCTTGAAATATATAATGAATGCACGATTCATGAATCTACGGTATTATCATAATACACATAAACGAGAGCTATGCCATGCATTGTATAAACTGTTCAACCGGTGCTATCATGCCCACATGCATATAAATCACTTCTTCATGACAGCGCTGAGAGGAATTATAATAATACTTCTCTGGCACACTCCTCTCCCTGATGAGATGAGAGCTCAGCTACTTTATTTATAAATAAGGAAAAATCTTCTCCTCTCTTCTGAAAAAAGCAGGCTTTTCCTTTTTCTTTTTTTATATAATGATTTAAAGCTTGAAGCTTTTCCCCATCTTTATCCTAATTTTAACTGGAAACACAGAAATTCTTATCCCAATTCTATCCTTTTATTTAGGAAAAGAATATTTACATGATTTTTTACTTTCCTATTTTTATTAAAAATCACAAAATATCACACCCCCTCTTTATTCTATATTTACAAATGAAAACGGGCTTGATGCTCCTGCATCAGTACTACATGCACTGTGCCTTGGACAAAACCCCTCTAAATCTAGTCTCTACCATGCCTAGGTATTCTTTTCTGTGGGACGATTGAAGGATTTCAAGATCCTATGAAGTTAACTTCTATGTCTCAAAGATGTGACATGACCATGGCGAATTATGGGATGCATACCCCCAATGGCCCTAACCTGAACTACAAATTCTTTGGTGCCCCCTGTGGGGAATTTACTTGGTTCAAGTTATGGTAGCTTTTAAGGGTCTTACTTTTCCTTAGGGTGTGAGATGTAAGCTAAAATAAACTAAGTACCAAAATATTTGGAAACTAGATGCCTTCTAATACAAAGCATATAGAAGCTTAGTGTGTGATGTGTAACTATGTGCAAGTGATCAAGTGATCATGTAAAGTGTGAGAAGATGTGGATATTTGATGGTCCATTGTAATATCCTCCTAATTACACTAGATTTCAATTGTTCCTTGCATGAAAAAGAAATGATGGGTAGATAATCGGTTTTTTACTCTTTCTTCTACTAAGCTAAGTGTGACTAAAGGGAGGTGGAAATATTACTATTTTACTAATTAAGATATGTGATTTGTGAAATATGGAAAAATAGATTGAAAAATATGTGCGGAATTTGGCCACTCATTATGTGAACATTTCTAAATAAAAGTAAGAATTAATATATATGTGTAACTTCTGTATATGCACATATGTTCCATATATGTGTAACTTCCATATATGCACGTCTTTTATATATATACATATTTTATGCATATAAATATCTTTTGTATATGCACGTCTTTTGTATACGTGCATATCTTCTGTATATGGATATCTTTTGTATATATGCATATGTTTTGTATACATGCATCTTTTGTATGTGCATATCTTCCATACATGCATATATTTTATATATATGCATATCTTCCATATATGCATGTATTTTGTATATGTTCATATCTTTTGTATATGCATATCTTCTGTATATGCATATCATCCATATATGTGCATATCTTGCGTATATGCATGTCTTCTGTATATGTGCATCTCTTCCGTATATATGCATCTTCCGTATATGCACATCTTCCATATATGCATATCTTACGTATATGTGCATATCTTCTGTATATGCATATATTCCATATATGCATGTATTCTATATATGTGCATATCTTCAGTATATGCAGGTATTCTATATATGTGCATATCTTTTGTATATTCATATCTTTCGTATATGTGCATCTCTTCAATATATCCATATCTTATGTATATGCACATCTTCTATATATATGCATATCTTCTGTATATGCATATATTTTGTATATGTGCATATTTTTTTATAGATGCATATCTTTCGTATATATACATCTACCATATATGTGCAACTTCCATATATGCACATATACGGAAGATATGTGCATATACAACATATGTGGTTATACAAATGATATGCGCATATACAAAATACATACACATATACGAAATATGTGCAGATACAAAAGTTGCACAAATTCTATATATGTACATCTCCTGTATTGCATAGCTTACGTATATGCACAACACATGTATATGTGCAACTTTCATATATATGATTTAAAAAGGAACCCATTAAGTCATTCACCTCACTTCTCTCAAACTCTTCACAGAGCTCCTTCGGATAGATCTACTCAAGGACCTCCATATCCGCTCTAGTTAGTGAATTTTTCGGTTGAGATTATTATCTCTTCTGCATAGGGAAATATTGTCACCATTGTTACCCGTGTTCTATTGAAAAGTAAAAACTTGGGATCAATCACTATGTAACCTTAAAGGAAAACATGATTTTGAGCTATAATGTTACAAAAAATAGTTAAAAGAGTATGGTAATTATACATTCATAAGGGCCATCACTGTCTCTAGATTGTCCCCACTCTTTTACCCAATAGCTTATATAGAGTTCCATTTCAAACTCCCCTGATGAACATCGTTTCTCCTCAAACTATTTTGTAGATTTCCCTTTCAAACACAATATTTAAATCCACATTACTTATCTTTCATACAAATATCAAGTTTCTAGCCAAATTTAAAAATTTCAAAACCTTTGAGAGTTTTTTAATCCTTCCATCTTTGAGAAACATCTTAAATTTGTATCTTATTATGATTCTAGCTATTGATTCATCTCCTAGGATAATGTCACCTCTGTCATCACTTCCATGTTTATAAAACCACTCCTCACGGGGAGTCATGAAAATAATCACTTGAATCAATCAAAGATACATCATGATTTGCATGTGTGCTTGAAGAAGCCAAGTACACATCCCCTCATTCTTCTTAGGAGTCATTTCCTTTTATTTAAGGAATATCATCAAATTCCTTCCCTTTATCAACATTTTAAGATCTATAATCCTTCTTGTAGTGCCCAACTTTACCACATTCCTAGAATTCCCTAAAGGATTTTCTAAGGATTTAAATATACTCTAAATCTAGATCTCCTACTTGAAGAATTATTTTTATTTGTATCTAGGGAACATCTCATTATAGATAATGGATTTTTCTTTGACTATCCATGGTTTTCCACCTCATTTCTTATGATAGAAAGGATGAGAACACATCGTCAAACTTTAAAGTGGTTGCATTATTATCAATATCTATAAACATAGTATCCCATGAATCTAGTGATGTACACAATAAAATAATGTACTTATCTTCATCTAACATATTAGTATAAATGAACAATAACTAAATTGCCATAGTATTGAAGGAATTTAAATGCTTTGTTACCAAGTCTCCATCATTCATCCTTAAGAGGTGCAACATCTTTTAAAGAAAAGGTATGTTTACCAAAGATTTAAACTAATACAAAGCCCCTATGTTATCCCATAAGGGCTTGGTTGTATCTTCTTCGAAAACTTTTAATCATGTTAAATTTGAAAGATACAATTATATCGTGCTCTTTGAATTCCTATGCAACTTTAACCAATATTATGTCAACATATCCATAGGTACAGTACTCAGATCATAGTGACTCACTGTTATTTATGGACCAAAAGTTCTTCCATATTTTGCTTCCATAAAGAATATCCTTATGCATTAAATTTCTCACTGTAGATTTTAGAATTTCTTGCCATCTTGTTTCACCCCAAGAATTGTTGCCACATAACTCCCACCAAAACTAGGTTTATCACATGCCCATTATCATTAATTTTTTGGAAACAAACGCACCCCCTTAGAGCTAATAATTTCTTTAATACCAAATGTAAGCTCTAAATATTTACAATGAGCCATGCACACCCAAATTCATTATAAAATAAAAAAAATAAAAGTAATTAATAACATTCATATGTACTTCTTATAGATTTATGCTAGAAACCTTAAGCATGAAAATCAACAAATGTTCTGAGTCACACCTATTTGTATTAAATTCACCATTTACAATCCAATACGTAAGATCTTATGGCATCCACAACCTTAATCCATTTACTCAAATTATATTTCAACCTTAATCACAATTAGAAAACCATGGGGTATAAAACCATCTATCAAAACTACAAAAATATTTTTAGAATATCCACCCTCAAACATCTCTCGTCAAACATCTCTTGGCCCATACATATCGTGCACTGAGATCATCTTGCAATAAATATAATGTATATCAAAAATATCAATATGATAAATGATAATTACATAATTAGCAAGTTAATGGTTAAGAGTTTCATGTGTTTATGATTAGTGAGTTAATAAATAACTAACTGTAGTTAAACAACTACGGATAATGAGTGAGTAGATTTCTAGCCAATATTGAATAAAGTGAAAGATAACTTCTCACTTTACCCAATGTGCTTAAGAAAAGAAAGGGAAACAATAATTTGAAAAGAGCCTTATATGTCATAATATAATAAGAATAAAGAGATTTGTGAGTAGGTAGGAGGTTGACATATTATTTACTCATTAGTTAATAAGTTTCTTAATTTTAAAGTCAAATGAGTTAATGGTTAGAAACTTAGTTGATTAAGTTAAGAGTTAATAAATTCTTTAATTTTAGATTAAGTTAAGTTATTATATTAGAGTTATGAATTAAAGTTGACGAGTTATTGATTAGAAAATTAAATTATTAAATTACGAGTTATGAACTGAATGAATTATTAAAGTTTATAAATTGTAAAATTAATTTATGAAATTAAATTCTATTATGTGTTTAATTATGATTAATTTTAAATAAAATTAATTTTTTTTGAATAATTATATGAGAACATATAAGAAAAATGAAAGTGAGGAGAAAAATACCTTCATATCTCCCAACAATAAATAAAATGCCTAAATGTAATGGTAGATATTTATTCAAATATTTTAAATAAATTATTTATAAAATTATAAATAAAATATTTTAAATCATGTAAAATGTTAGTTGTAATTCATTATATGTATTGAGATACTTTGTTACAATCCATATTGGTTGGTTCGAAATGCTTTGGTCTAAATCCCACCAATGTGATTTCTTCTGAAATTGTTTTCAAAACCAATTTATATTAATTAATATACTATACATTTAATACAAATATTATAAATAAAAAATATTATTTTAAAATAATATCGAACAAAATATTTTTATAATTCTTTTTAATTTAATTCTCCATTAATTAAGAATGAAAAACTCATCATTTTACCATATATCGATTACTACCAGCGTCTAAAAATTTATATATGATGTTAGGGTGAATAGGCATAGATGGATGAATACATTCTTATAAAAATTTAAATATGATGTTAGGGTGAATAGGGTATCGATGGATGAATACATTGTTATAAGTAGATTTAAGAAAGTTTAGTGTTATTGTGCGCTGATATGGAGGGGTAGCTACAAAACCTATTGACATATGTAATTTACAACTACCTCTCAACAAAATTGCACAGAAATACTTTGAATCTCAGTTTCAATTAAATGTTTTATGAGTAAATTATTTCGAAAATGAAAATATTTTGGAATTGAAGGGGTTCCTCTATATAGTGACTAAATACTAAGATGAGATAGCTATGAAACTAAAGATTATAAGACTACATGCTACCAAGAGAAATGTATTCAAAAGTTTATTTCAGATTATATAAATAATTCATAATTATGAATTTAGTAACTGCAAATAAATACATGAATTCTAATTTTTGTAACATTATGAAAATGACTTTCTTAAACATACTCCTAAGAAAAACTAAATAATGGTCTAAAAGATAATCTATAAACGTTAAGAATATTTGAACTATGAACTAATAACATCACTCGTAAATGAGTGTATGTAAAATTTTAAACAACTTAAAAATATAAGAAAGAAACTCTCATTATTATCGATATGTTTTTTCTCCCATATCATTTAAAGAGATGTGAAATAAAAAGAGATATTAAGAGATTCTGATTTGGAAATGTAATTCAAATATTTTATTTATAAAAAAAAATTCTTAAATTAGATATGGAGCACAAACTTATCAAAAAGTAACATAGAAATTTGGTAGCATCCTTATCAATTATGAGCTAAAAATAAAAAATAATAAATCACAATTAATTTACCTTCATGATTTTGAATTAGCTATTTGGGATGGCCTCTTGAATTTATAAAAATGCTTAGAAATCAGGATTTTCATTTGCAGATATAAATCTTAAATTCAGCGAGAAAATATTCGAAAGTATGAATCAAATACTCACAAGATCTATGAGAATAATAAACTTATGTAATTAAGGGTTAGAGAATAATAAAACACCAGTAGTGATACAATACTTGGAACACATTAGCATGGAAGACATTAACAGAATATAAAGTCGATTGACAAAATACTTGGAAAATTGTATATGTATTTATTGATTACTAATTTCAATTGCCAAAATCCAATATATAAAATTGTTATGTTCTTATTACGTCGTAAGGCTTTCCCTTTGAGACGAACTCCCCTCCTGTCTACCTGTCTTCACTGTACACTATTCGATCTTTCATTAGACGATTGAATTATAATCATCCGTTGATTTACATGTGATAGTTGTGACTAGCTAGAAACTTGCGTAGGCTAGATGCAGGCGGTTGTAACTGGCGGTTCTCATTTCTTGATAGAATGTGATGGGGCACTAACTTATGAAATTGATTTCAAGCTGGATCAGTTGCAAGATTATCAGCAACCGAAACCCTCAAACTTAGCACTCCTGCTCGAAAAATTGAAATGTGTGGGATGGACAGACTGCCACGAGGGTGTTCATGTGATGGAGCACTAACTTATGAAACTATTCTTGTTTTAACAGAATGTTTTGGCTGATTTCATATTTATTTTGTTGAATGTAACAGTGAAAGATCTGTCACAGATAAAACCGTAGATGATGCAAAAGGTGCTTTCATCAATCAAGCTTTCAAATGACAAACAAGGCGATTTGGCTCATGTCAATCATCGGGCCAAGGGATTTAGTGGACGCTCTGAGGAATCTAGTCACGCGGAATTGATGGAATTATTTCTCGTATGCACCAGTTTCAATTCAAATAGAGTTGCAAAAAGAAACATTATTATGCCCTTTGCAATCAGCCAAACTGATCCGGTTTCAAGGTATTTTCATCTCCAGACATTTGTAATTTGATATATTTACTAATTCTTGATAGTTGAGCAAGCTTAAATGTATGATAAGGCTAACTTTGTTTTTTGTGCACTATTTAAAGCAGATCGGTTCCAGCAAAAACCCCTGAGCAGCAGTCCACAGGGCAATTTGTTATTTTTTATAACAGAATGGTGAATGTTTACAATGTGCCGGCTGAGAAAGTATTATATTGATCTCAGCAACAAATTTTATACATTCACAACAAATTTCGTATATATTTTTTATGAAACATTTTCATCTTTAGTCCTCTTCACGTTATTTAATTTATTCACAAGCTTATTTCGTCATTTTCATGGCAGGCATAAGCCATTATTAGGCTTGCCAGCTCTATAAGTTCAAGGAAGACAAGAAGACCTCAGATTAATATCCACAAAATCCAACAGATATTGAAACTGTTGCATCATGTTAGGATATTCCAACACATAGGAAATAGTTAAGTTCAACTTGGTCTAGTATAGAGTTAGGTAAAGTGTGTTTCTTTACTATGTACATTTGTAACTTACAATCCGATGGTCACGGTATGTAGTGATCTGACCGTTCATTCTCTCCTCAGTATTACCGACACTTGATCCGTGGCTTGACACCCGATTGGTCCATGAATTCTATTTAAAGCGCATGGAGGGTCATTTGTAGGTTAACCGTGCATGACAGAAGCTTATGTAAATTTTCATTCTTTTATTAATAAATTGCCTGTAGTAGCCACGTTGGCGCAGGCCGTGGACTGTTTCCCTCTCTGAGGGTTTTAACCACGTCAAAATACTGGTGTATTGATCTGTGATCTGTTTGTGAGCGGTGTCCTTTTGGTGTTCTGTCTGAGGAACTTACCCTGTAAATTCCTACACATCATAAGTCTGCATCAAATGCTCACAACGAAGATCAGCCTAAAAGACTTTCCATAGGTAAGACGTGGATCGTGAAATATTTTATATTGACAAATGTGGTTCATAACTGCATACTATTCGACAGAAAGTAAAAAGTATAGAAAGGTTTTCAAGATTGAAAATTGCGTTTTTAACATTATTTTTTTAACTTTTTTCACACGCACGCTTGGAAATTGTCCCGAAATTATCTGTGCAATGCTTCCTCGAAAAGCGAATGGAGAGGTAAATAAACTTTATATCATTTTTCAAAATGATGTATATTAAGAAGATTGAATAGCAAATGCAACATTTAAATCAATTACGATAATTATATTTATTGTAAATTTAGATGACTGAGTAGGAAAATGTGTGTTAAAAGGATGAATTTTTTTGGTATAGAATTAACATTGTGTCTCCTTACACCACGATGAAGCCGATGACATTTCCTTGGAAAGGCAAGAAAGATTCAGATGACTAGATCATCTTCTCGTTCACTTGCTCATCACATAGATTTTAAGATGTGGTTGGATTGTATTGACCATTAATGGCATCAAGCGGCATTTTCTAATCTTAACCAAATAATTTTCATCTTAACCAAATCTTTTTCATCGACATTAAAATAAAAAAATATATAATATCGTTAAAATTATTTTTACTACGATTTATTATTAGAGAAACTAGACCAATAATGGAAATGTAGACTACAAATCCAAGAGACTACAAAACTAAGAAATTACGTACATATTGTAATAGATAAGAGTATGACCAAAGTCATTAGGACATAAAGTATAACAAAAAAACAATTGAGTAACTAGGTTGCTGTAACCCTGGTGAAAGTATATAAGTGCTGAATGTAGACTACAAATCCAAGAGACTACAAATAATAGATAAGAGTATGACCAAAGTCATTAGAACATAAAGTATAACAAGAAAACAATTGAGTAACTAGGTTGTTGTAACCCTATTGAAAGTATATAAGTGCTAAAAGAGACTTCATTAAAAAATGATGGAACTGTTGTAAGACACAAAGAAACCAATGCCAATCATATTGTAGTAGACACACCAATGGGTGTTGTAAGGTCTTTAGGTGGGGCAACCCGATGGGGGGGTCAGAAGTATCTGAAGGAGCCAAGTGCTAAAAGAGACTTCATTAAAAAATGATGGAACTGTTGTAAGACACAAAGAAACCAATGCCAATCATATTATAGTAGACACACCAATGGGTGTTGTAAGGTCTTTAGGTGGGGCAACCCGATGGGAGGGTCAAAAGTATCTGAAGGAGCCTAGGTGGAGAGGTCTGAAAGAACCATGGAGTTGCATGGGGAGATTGATGGGGAGGAGGTGATGGTTGACTTGGGTCTAGAAAGTTGAAGCTTGTTTTGTGAGCATGCTAAGTTGGGTAAATTCTTAGCAGGTTTATTATTAGAGAGAAAAACATGAAGGAGGATGACAGAGCTATTGGAAGGTAGAAAAATGGCTTTGTTGTGAAGGAAATTCTCCTGGGACAAATGTTTGGGTAGCTTGTTAATAGAATTGTTCGATAAAATTTTCTTGATGGCGGAGATGACTAACATAGAGTCTCCTTCCACCATGAGCCTATTGAAACCCTGCTGGTTGGCAATTTACAATCCCACTTCCTCTGCATAGAATTCAACTACATTATTGGTGGGGTGGCCTAAAATGCCAAAAAAAACAAATAATATATTGTTGTTGTCATCCCTAAGGATGCCTCCATAACTTGTTTGTCCTAGGTTGACTTTGGATGCACTGTCGAATTTGTATTTGATAAAGCCGAGAAGAAAAGGGGACCAAGTAAGGGGGCAAGGGGGGGATGAGGGGAGAGAGAGGTTGGGTGGGTGGATGTTGGTTGAAAAATTAAAATGTAGAATAGGATGGTGCTTTAGATGGAGAGATCTACTAGTTGTTGGTAGTCCACGAGGAGAGGAGGGTGGTCTCTATTACACTAAATGATACATTATACCAAACAGAATCAGAAGAGGATGGACATTACTTGAAAATTTGGTTATTTCTTTCTTTCCAAATCAACCAAAATATGAATCAAGGGAAGAGAGACCATGATTTATTAAGGTTTTCGCTTTTGAAAGGGCATTACTTCAAAACTTGGCTATTTCTTTCTTTCCAAATCAACCAAAATATGAATCAATGGAAGAGAGACCATGCTTTATTAAGGATTTCTCTTTTGAAAGCAAAGGGCTTCCAAGCTAAGATTGTTTCCAAGAGCGAGTTTTGTCTATCTTCCTACTTCCTTAAGTAGGAATATAATTTTGTCCAAAATTGATCCACAAATGAACAATCAATAAACAAATACTCAAAACTTTCGGGACTAGCTCTACGCATATAGAAAATAGAGGATCCTTCATAGTCCCTTTTGATGATTTTATCCCAATTTAGGGCTCTCTTCCAAGCCAATAGCCATAGGAAGTGAGAAATCTTGGGCCACATGTTAGCATCGGGGGCGTAGATGGTATTATTGGCCAAGGAGTACGCTTCCATCATAATGAATATGCCCTTTGATTGAAAACCCCAACATAGTGTGTCAATGCCATCTGCGATTAGGATAAGACATTGCTCAAGATGACATTGTAGTGTTTTCCATAACCATGAGGGGATTCCCGAAGGCCAATAATATATTGTTTTCTGAGCACACCATGAAGATCTTCTGTGTTGAGGCCAACAATGCTGATTTACTTGCATGTAACCATTGCCTACCAAGAATATTTTTAGATAATTGAGATGCTCATGCTGGTCCAATTTAGGCATTTATTTTCATGAATCCTCCCACAAGTGCGTGCGTATTTCCCAAAAGCTATGGGTCTGTATGAGAGATTTGTTATTTTCAACAATCCAACTTTAGTTCTTGGATTAGAGAGTGGTGAGGTATGCATTTTTCATGCCATAAAATTTTATAGAGATATTGGCGCTTTTGAATCCAACACCACCACAATTTGGCACCCATAACATCCTTATTGAAAGTTTCAGAGTCTCAAACATAAGGCTTCCCCAAGATTTGGGAAGGAAGAGTTTGTCTCGGGCCACAAGGGCGCACTTGCGTTATCTACTCATACGCCGACCCCATCGCCCCCTCCAAAAGACAATTTTCATCTGTTCATAAGCTACCCCAAGGTTACAAAAATTTGGAATACCTTGGATGTCTCATTTGGGTTACAACTCCCACTGTTTTCCGATATTCCAGAGTGTCTTGAATGGTGGAGTTCGTAGCATGGCACTAGGGGCTTCATTCCATCCATTGTTCTTTGGGAGATCTAGAGGTGGAGGAACAATATTATTTTCAATGAGTACCGTGAAAGCTGAGCAGTGGTGATGGAAAAAATTCAAAGCACAATCTCGGCTGAAATACATGCTAGTACATCCAATAAACTACGCAAAAACCCCAAATCTAGCCGCAGATCTCCTTCCCTACGAGCTTTTTTTTACGGAGCATCACAGTGTAGCAGTTGTGGATGTGGATTCATTATCCGATATTTGCCAGAGTTAACAGATCTAGTACACTAGGGGGCAGGAAAGGGCTCCAACACAAAGGCTAAGGCCATGGTATTATGGGGACTCCTCTAGTTCATACATTATCTGAATATTCCTACTATCCACATTTGTGGGGACTCAAAGGTCATCATTGATTATGTCTGTGGGAATTCCAACATCAACAAATCCTCTCTTCAATGTTGGCTACAATAGATCTCTACTCTCTGGAACCCTCTCCAATACTCAACCATACAGCAAGGACATCAATGTAAAAGCAGGTTGCCTCTCCAAAAAAGGCATCATGGAATATCTGGATGGACTCCACATAGAGATTAAGATGGATTAGACTTGGTTGGAGACCGAGATTATGCCTTTACCAGGATAACTACACCTGGACATACTCTTTTTTTATTGCAGAGTAACTACTCTGCATTACATCTTTCTCTTCATGTTTGTGAAAAAATACAGATGTATGCTTAACATATGCTACAATATGCTATGCTGATTTATCTAGATACAACAAACAACCCAGAATAATCATAGAAAATCTTTTATGTATCTTGGTCTGGTTATAAGGTTCATTTTTATGTATGTTTGTAGATTAGCTTGGATATATAATTTTGATATGCTCCTATGAGATGCAGACTTTGAAACATATGTAATTCCTATACAAAATAAATATATCGCTTTTTTCATCTAAAAAAAAGAAGCAGCCAACTTCGTGTTTTTAGCACTATTTGCGACAGATCAATTCTTAATCCTACAGTGTTGTCAGCCGTGCAAGGAATTCAGACAAGGAACAGTAACATGAGCCAAGGTAAGATGATACAAGAATGCAAAGTATACACTATTAGCTTGGCTTCCATGAGTATATTGGGATGTAATCAAGTTTTTCAGTATGGGTTAGTTTATTTGAAGAAGGGATGCAGCTCCCTATCATAAACGCGATATCATCTGTGTGTATAATGTGAATTATGGCATCCCACTTCCTGACATAATTTATGTTTTTGTATGTTAACTCATGCAGGCGTTGTTGTACTCGTGTCATTTTTTATCGTGTTACTACTGTTCCTTTTTCAAAAGCTTGGTACAAGTAAAGTTAGCTTCATGTTCTCACCCATAATGATTGCCTACTTCGTGACCAACATCATGATAGGACAATATAATATTGTGAAATATTATCCTGGAGCATTCAAGGCATTCAACCCATATTATATATACTGTTACTTTCATGAATATCACTAATAAGGATGGGTGATGCTTGGAGGTGTAGTCTTATGTATAACAGGTATTGATTGATTATATGTGTCTCATTTTATCATATAGCATACTTGGAACTGTTTTCTAACTCAATAGATAAATCCACACCAATGATTTTCTCAAACGCAATTCATAACTTCATCCCAATTATTTATGCTAAAGCTATACAAATAGAAACACTAACATCAGTTCTTTGTTTTGACTGGATCTAGGTGCCGAGGCCATGTTTGCAGACTTGGGCCTTTTCAACAGGAAATCAATCCAGGTCCAAGGACAGAATTATTAGTATTTCATCATACTTGTGTGCTTCATCCTCCTTTAGTTTTAGTAACATAATGAGAAATTTGGGTTTTTTGTTGCAGCCTGCTTTCTATGTGTTGGTTTACCCATCTCTACTTAACACATATATGAGACAAGCGGCTTATTTGATAAAAAACCTAGGGGACATAGGCTCTACATTTTACAAAGAAATACCACAGCCTGTGTATTGGTCAATGTTCATTGTTGCCACTTTAGCAGCCATTGTAGCCAGTAAAGCATTGATTACAACAACATTCTCAATCATAAAATAGTCCATGGCTCTTAGCTGCTTCCCTCGAGTGAAGATTGTGCATACCTCCCAAAATTACGAGGGTCAAATCTATTCAGTTGAAGTTAACTATGTTCTCATGGTTATCTACATTGCAATTATCGTAGGATTCTGGGATGGAACACAAATTGGTAATGCACATGGTAAGAATATCCAAATTTATATCTGACAATAGAATTTGGTAGTTTTTATGGATTCTTTTGAGTTTCCAAGGATAATTTTAGGTATTTGGTGGTGCACGGGTTGCAGTTGTTGGGGTTATGTTCATTACGATGTGCATAGTAACCTTGGTCATGCTTGTGGTTTCGAACATACATGTTTTGCTTATACTACCCTTCACTCTATTTTTTTGCTATCTTTGAAGGCGTTTATCTATCATCTGTATTGAATAAGTTTCCACAGGGAGGTTGGTGTCCCTTCCTAATTTTCTAACCATAATGTTCTCTTGGAACTATGGAAGGCAAAAGAAGTATAAATATTTAGCACAAAGAAAACTCAGCATAGAAGTTTTGAATGGATTGGGTATCTGAGTGAATTCACATGTACCAGGAACTTGTTTCTTCTGCAGTGACCTTATTTCTGGCTTACCACTGATTATTGAACATTATGAAAATAATGTGGGGTCTCTGCATGAAGTTCTTGTCATTTTCATCATAAGAATGATTCCAATCAAGACAATGCTTTTGTCGGAGAGATTTATGGTTGGAAAACTAGAGCCAAAGGTGTATATATATGTGTAGCCCAATATGGTTACAAAGATGCCCCAAACATTGAAGGATCTGAATTTATCAACCAGGTTGTTGAAAGCATAAAAGACTATCTCAAGCTCAGAGGAACTTATTCCTCCTCACATGACAGAAGTTATGCAAGCAGAAATACAGTGGCAGAAAGTAACTACTCTGTAGATGAGGAATTGCAATAGCTTTAATTGGCAAAGAATACAAGGGTTGTGTATGTTCTAGGAAAAGTCACATTGAAGACTAATAAGAGCACTAGTCCTTTTGAAGAATTACTGATTGACAAGATCTACAGATTTCTCCAAAAAAATTGCAAGTTTACTCTGTCTACCTACCATATACCACCTGCGCATTTACTTCAAGTCGGAATGGTGCAAGAAATTTGGAGTTTGTTCACAAAAAACTATTAGAAGACAATGAAATCAGAAGCTTTTACACATAATAAAGCTTTTAGGGTCGTAAATTTCCTGATCACTGGAAAATAGGATATAATTTTGTACTATTGTTAATATTTTAATGTATTTAGAAGATTTCAAAATGCGAATTTCCAGTGAGATCAAAAGAAATGAGCATTGAGTTTTTTACCATCTCTGTAATAAATCATGCATCATTTAGAGTGAACTAGTACATACATGTTTTATGACTCTGGTAGAATGGAAAAAAATGATAACAGTTCATTACTTTTCAGTTTCAATCCTTCTTTTACACTAAGGCTCTTATCTTTTGATGAAATGCACAGCCTGGTAAATTAAAATTTTCAAGAAATCCCAGGTAGAGTTTGTTAAGAGGGTATTTTAAATTCCAATACTAACTCCTTTTTATCCTTTGTCCTCTGAAATTCGTACACTCTCAAGTTGTCTGGGGCTAAGTACCAGTTCATGTGTTACAGGCCCAAGCCACCAAACAACACTTTTCCCATGTTGGGTCCCTTCAAATTCTGAATCTAAGAAGCCTCATAGGAGCAACAAAATGAAAATGATACCTAGAAAATCACTCTTCTTACCTAAGCCACCAATCCTAGCAAGGATTAAGGAGGACCAACAATAACTATAAGGATCCCATGCTTCCACTATACTCTCTATTGCTTTATGATCCAATATTTTTCTCATCTTATCTTTCCATTTTGTTTTGAATGTGGAGTCTTTACAACCTGCAATATAGTATGCTCTAAGCCCCTATAGAAATATTCAAAATGTGGCTACATTTTCTTTACAATATCTGTAGATGAGGGTATGCCCCCTTTGTCTGCTCTGGTGGAGAGCTGGGCTTTTGCTATGAGTACCTCATAAAACTCACGCTCATATGTCAGTTGCAGTGTCTTATTTGGGGACAAGAACACAAGTCCTTGAGCTGCGGTCATGGTTTTAATACCAATCCGCTTTTGACTTCTTCCTTGCTTGGTAGCAATTTACAGAAATCTCTATAACCCAACAACCAGTATGTTCGAAACCTGTTCGGATCAAACACTAATATATCAAGGGTTTTCAAATAGGAATCTTTGAAATTTTGGAAAAGAAATTGAAGCATTTGGCAAGTTTTGGCCTACTACTCATAAACATCAATCCGAAAAAGGGGTATGTATTGTAGTATTTGTAAATGAGTAAACATTTAAAATTTAGTTTTATATGAAAAAAGATTTAGTATGCATAACGAAACATTAAATTAAAATAATAATAATAAAACAGTTTAATTCAATTTATTATATTAATTTTTCATTTTTATATTAACAAAATTATAAACAATATTTTCGAAAGGAATCATATTATTAATGATTCATCTTCATAACCATCAAAATTTCATATTAAAATTTAATTAACATGTTTTAAATTTAATATAAAACTTACTATAATGGATATATTGTACTCAAGAAAAAGGGTTTGGTGCAGTGACCATTCCCATTCTACCCAGCTCGTAGAACAATGGAGTTGTGTTAGGACTTCATCTGTAATACTGGGTAATTAGGTCTCTCAGCTGACACATTTACATTTACTGTATATGATATGTGGCCTTTTTTTGGAGTTGTGTTAGGACTTGATCTATAATATTGGGTAATTGGGTCTCTTAGTTGACACATTTACATTTACTGTATATGATATGTGGCATTTTTTGGTCTGTGACAGGAAGGGGAAGATAGTATTCATATCGTATGTTCTTGGATGGGGTCTTTTTCAACTTATTTCATCGAAGCAATTTTGTTATTGGTAGGCACTTTAGGCCTTGCTGCCATGGGTTTTGAATGGAAACGAGTGGGCAGAGGTTGTCAGTTAAGCTTGTGGTTGCTACTTTGTAGCATTATTTTTAATTATCTTTGACAAAAGTGTATCTTTATGATACATTTCAGCCATCATATACAATCAGAGGTATATATTTTCGATGATATTTCAACTTGTTATTTCATGCTAGTTTCTCTTTCTTGGGAAATCTCAGTATTGTCAGAGGGGTTTAGTTGAAGATAGACAAATTGGCAATTTGATAGTTGTCACAAGTGTTTTTGCTAAGAAGGATTTGCTAAATAATGCAGATATAATTTGCATTGGTTGTCCTAAGCATGTTCTGTGCATATGTCCCTTATAAAGTTGTGGCTTGAACAATAATTTGCATTTCAAGCCTTTAAAAGTGAGCATTACAGAACATGAATTGGGATATTAAAAACACATTCAAGATTTTATCCAAAAGAAAGTTCATGACATATCATATGAAGTTAGTAGTGAAAAATGTCACTTTAATAGAGTTTTGGCAAATTAAGGAATTTGTGCATCCCTATATTTATGAAAATTTCACCAAGAGTTTGATTTCAGTGAGGAGTTTGATGGCATTCACTTGTATTTTTGGAAACCCCTAGTTGACAGAACCACGTAGTAGGAAAAGGACATTTAATTTTTACTCACACGATGGTAAATCGAATTATACAACAAATAAAATCATATTCATAGTCAGTGGAATATTTTGTGACAGCTAGCAACCTTGTGTGCCCTCTTTAAAAGTGACAATTCATTCTTAAATATGTACCATATGGAAAAACAAAATCTCCAAATACAAAAAAACATGTTCACATAAACAACAACTGCTACATGAATAATGGATAACCTCTATATGACATTAACTATAACTCAT
>APFE030959188.1:0-33696 GCA_000404065.3 Pinus taeda
GTGGAGATTCAATTGGTGATGATGTGTTATGAATTGTTATTTAAATCCTGTTTCAAGTTTCAAATCCCTATAGGCATTTATGTTTGCATAATATTTTTGAAAAAACATTTATAAATTAATAATCTTTTATTATTTGGAAAATATTATGGAAAGTAGAATTATTTTAAATTTATTTTATTTTAAAATTTTATTGTGTCTCAATAAATAAATAAAATATGTTTTCTTATAATTTTACTTTCACTTTTAAAATATACACTTATTTACAAAGAAAAATGTGTATATAATATTGCTTTATTAAATTGTGAAAAAATTTAAATATACATAAACTTTATTCTATTTAGAAAAATATGTATGTGTGTTTTTTAAGAATATATATATATGTTTTGTAACATACACAGTACTTTATCTTAAAAAAATAAATTAAAACTTCTTCTCTTAAAAAAAAATAAAACCTTTTTCCATAAACATCATAGTTGTCACCTTTGATATGAAGAATTTTTATTCCAAAATAGACTTATTTTTAAATGTCAGTTTTATATTTGATAAACTATAAGAATTTAATTCATTTATAAAAAAATTTGTTGTAATGGAAGAAAAGCTTTACTTCAACCTAGTTCTTACCCTAAAATAATCAAACTTTAATTAAAAATAATAAATTTAATTGGTAAGTTTAGGAATACTAGAGAGTCATTCTGTATTTTCTTATCACTACACTTGATGGTAAACTCAAAATAAGATCCAAAACCCTTGAATGTTGAGAGAAGAGGGGCGGGAGGGATATAAATCTTCCAAGAAACTAATCATGAAAAAACATCTAAAAAAAATCTATTGAATACATCCAACATGTGGAAGGAAATAAAACCATTCCAGAAAACCATTCTAGAAAACCATTTATTAAAAGAGATAAACTTTTTATTGTTACATCATGGGGGACCAATCTATCTTTTTGCAAGGTGAGATTCATTATTTATAATATTCTCTATGTCACCTTTACATCATTCAATGCCATGGGAAGATACCTCTTTCTATTCATATCATGCATCCTAGTTGGTAGTTGATTCCTAGGAACACATATGCATTCCTAGGAATGAGCACACATTCATGTGGGCATGTGTTCTTGATGGCCTCATCCATCATTCTTCACACTTTTTTTTTCAATTTTTGCATAATTATTTTCAAGGTCTCATTAATTTCTTGTAACATGCTTTCATACACTTGATGTTGGGTGTTCTCTTATTAGTATATATAGTTCATTTTGTTTGTCACACATGAATTATGTGATTAATTCTTGATATTGGGAGAAAATAAGTATCCACTTTTGCATAGGGATTAGGACAAGTTATTATAACTAGGAAAAGACTTACTCACCATGTAACGGATATTTGTTGCATAGGAGAAAATTGTCAACTTATTTTAAAATGTTGGAGATTCCATAGCCATCATCAAAGCAATAAATGCTTTATGAAGTTGATGGGAAATAAATTGACAAAAATTAGTATTTGGATTAAAAAGGATTCCAATTTTCTTTCACATTCCTCCTATCTCCATGTCAAAAGACACCTCAAATATGTGGCAGACAAGCGGGCTAACATAGCTTCAAACCTTGAGATTTGAATACATGTTATATCCCATAGCTCTAAGTTAAGATTGATGGTTTCTAATCACATATATTCTCTCATAATTGAGAAAATAGTTCATCATTCCATTTGCATCGGTTTGGGAGATTGAATGATCCTTTGTAGTACCTTAAGCATGTGTTCATTAATCTTCATTTTGGTTGTCGAAGGATTAGCTTATATTGTGTTTCATAAGTGGGATAATGGAGTCTGTAGGTGTTAAAATTGGGAAATAACACATCCTAGTTTTGGTGGGGATAACAACATCGATATTCCCATTAATTCTCTTCGACCTCCCATCAACATTGTCCATGCAACCTTAGGGCTCAACCACATCTGCAAAGATTTTGCCTAAGGAGAACTTTCTATCTTTTGGGGAATCAACATTAACTTATACAATGTATGTCTCCATTCAATGATTCTTCACTCTCTATCCCCTTTTGTAAACCTAGAATTTGTCCCTTTGTGTTAGGCATATCCTTTGATTGGTTTGATAAATTTTAAGTGAAGGAGTCTAGCCATATTATACTAGCTCCTTCCCTTCTCTTACTCACTTATTTTCATTTCTTTGATCTTTTTAATTTTTAGCCCTTCTAGTTTTCCATCCCTATTTTGTATCTTCTCAAGCCTAGAATCACTAGGCAACAATTAGGGAAGACTAACCCAAAATCTTGTGGTAAAATGCATAGAACATGACAATGATTCATCTTGAGGTTTCTCTAGTTTATGGTTCCCTTACTATTTCTTGGATTCAAATAGTTGTGTCTATCCTTAGTTCGGTTATATTTGGAATTCATCCTTAGGTTCAAGAAATACTAAAACTTTTAATGAAATTTCATGGAAGTATATAGGTTTGTATCCGTTAACATTGTTCAAGTTCTTTCCTCCTTCGTAGATCCCAAAACGACTTCTCTTTAGAAGCCATAATCAAAGGGTTTCCTCATTACGAATTGAGGTAATCTCTATTGGATAGAAAATCATACCAACATGGACAAAAATGATATCAATGAATCTCAAAGAATTTTAAGAAGTTGCAAAGATCTAAGTCAATTTAATAAGAAGATTCTTTTGCAAGCCTACTCCAAGACCAATGAAATGGAGCACCATTGCATCATTGTAACACCCCTCGGTAAAAGATGTAAACATTTGTTTTACTCCAAATGGATTTATAAAACTATGGTCCAGGAAAGGCCAAGGTGGATGGTAAAAACAAATTGTTATTATTTTATGTAAATGAAGTTATTGATTTTAAATTTTTAATACAATCTATGGACAACCATAAAATTACGAGAAAAAGGAGGTAAAAGAGAGTTTCATTATCGGACAATTAAGACAGCTATTTCGCTCCCCTGGAGACAAATAATCTCAGTTGGGGCAAGGGAGCCAAGAGGGTGGGAGGGAGGAAAAACTGAGGTGACCTTGGAGACTTGGTACCTAATTAAAGGAGGTCCAAGAGAGGAGTTGAAGCTTCAAGCTTTGGAACTTGAAACATGATGATGTTGAAGATTGGAAGGATGCTGCCAATTGGGGTATCTTTGAGATGGTGGGTGGCCAATGGGATCCTTAAGATAGACTCGTGAGCCTAACTTCCTAGGCTACACTCGAAATGTCTCAAGGCCTCAGGACAAATTTGACTAGGTCACTATCAAGTAACTATTTTGGGAAGAAACTAGCTCAAGGGGAGTCCTGTTGTGTAGACACAACATTCATCGGTTGGGTGGAGCACACTTTCTCCTGGTGATTTTGTGACTGGGCTAGATTAGAGAAAAGATAAGTATTTCAAATTGTTGTGTATTATTATCTCATGATTAGATGCTTCTATGTCTTGATGAATTGGTGAATATTTTTCAAACATAAAGAAACTGCAATGAATATATACACACTGTTATGATTTGAGTTGATTTAAAAAGAAAAAAAAAGGAAAAACCCTTTGAGCCCGGGTTAGTTATCAGGCTGAGCCGGTTAACTAGTACCCTAGAGAAATAGTCATGAGTTCAAAAAGGAAAGCTCAAATAATTGAAGCAGGTCGTGGGGTTGGGTCTCACTTATAAATTCTACATTAGCTAGAAAGAAAAAGAAGGGATAGAAATAAGAGATATCATTTATTACAAAGTTGAATGCTGGCAAATTTATTCTATAACATGAACCCTATAAGTAAATTGGAAGTATAATGCTAAACTACTATAGAAGTGACCATGTTTCAAGCTAATACAACCCAAAACAAGTATTATGTGCAAGACAATTATAGTAGTGACAATGTTGTATAGCTTCTATGGTGAAACGTTCGTAGAGAATGGGAAGTAACATTCAAAGTAAAATTATATAAATATTTGTTGGTGATAACGACAAGTGAAAAAAATAGCGAAACTATTTAAGGTAACAATTTATCTAATAAAATTTAAAACATTATGAGGAAAAGAAGGAACCATAGTTAATACATAAAAAAATAATTTACTCTTAGGCCATGGAAGTAGAAAAGCAATAGTGTATTAGATAGTTTTTTCACACCTTCTTTTTAATAAAATAGTGAAGGGTAATTACAGATGAACAAATACAATTTACTCTTCGCCGATAGCCACAATAAATTATGAGAATCTTATGATTTTTTGTATAGGGCCAGAGAATCATGGTCGTGGCACAAATATAATTCTGAACTATAACCCAAGTAAAAAAAATTGTACAAAATACTTATTCCAAATAAAGTCTAGTCGGAAAGCTAAACACGAGACTCACAGACACCTGGAGACAAGCAAGGGTTTGATATTAAAGTCTACAAAACCTACAATGTTGCAACTAAATTCAACCCTTGGAAATCAGGAAGAGAGCCACCTGTGCAATGCCACCAAGTTAAATTCTATGAGATTATTGAATGAAAATAAAATGAAATAAAACAAGGGTATGAAGAATGGACCTTTACATGTGAAATCAATACATGAAGTGAACATTTTCTATAGTCCTGTATAAAAACTAAGAAAAGGTGAAGAAATTAATGCGAGATTAGAAAATAATAACCACTTCAATAATTATTCGGGATTTTAAAGAAAACAAATATACTTGTAAATTACCCTAGATATGGTGAGAATGTTATTACCTAAGAAGTTGTAGAAGCCATGTACAACTTTGGCTACACAGGTTTTCCTTGGAATTCATATATATATATATATATATATATATATATATATATTTTATATATTATTATATATATATATATATATATATATATATTTATATATGTTAGGTCTCTATACTCCTAGTGTAACCCCTTATTTTTATTAGTACAACCCTCTTATTATATTGTTGTGCCCGTGTAGTCCACATATTATTATTATTGTGCCCTTACATTATTATTGTTATGTCGTCTCTGATTATATTATGACCCCTTAGACTCCTATATATAAAAAGGATGTCTTGTCATTTGTATCATCCAAGAATTGTTCATTTGTATAATGTAAAGGAGGTTACCCCCTGGAAGATGTTGAATTCTAAGGCGTTGATTTATCTTTTCTATCTTTCTGTGAGCTGGTTTCATAACATTTGGTATTATAACTTTGGATTCTACAATTTTGCTGCTCCGAATAGGTCATCGTGGAATTTTCGCTATAGCTTTTTTTCTGCGATGCTTCAGAAGTGAAAAACAAAACCTATTTGAGACGAAATATTGCTGAACCTTGGGTCCAAATTTCATATCTTGTCTCACTATATTTTTGGAGATATGATCTAAGGAAGTTAGGATTTTTGCAAGCTCCAGAATTTCATCTAAAACAGGCCATCGTGGAATGTTCACTATAACACTTTCTCTACAAAGTTTCAGAAGCTATAAACAAATCCCATTTGAGAATAAATCAGTCTGAACCTTGGCTCTGAATTTCAAATTTTGTCTCACTATATTTGCAGAGATATAGTCTGACAAAGTTAGGGTTTTTGCGCACCCCCGAATTACATTCCAAATAGGTCACCTTGGGAAGATTGTCATAACATTCTCTATGAGAATCTGATTGAATTTTCGTAAGAAGTTGTAGAAAGAGAACGGACTGTAGTGTTTTCGGTGCAATTTTCAGAGCCTAAGGTTGAAACAATGACCCAAGGAAAGTCATAAAAGTTCGCTCTACTGAACAAGTCTATACTCAGGCCATCATGGGAGATTTAGCATCACTCTTCATTGGAGAATCCAATCTTGATCAGACTTGCGGAGTTAGAAATACTACTCAGAGGGTTACTGTAGGAAGAAATTTCAGACCTTGGAGATCCAAAATTATAGAAATGCATTAGATTCGATATCAAGATCCTACAAAGTTGAAAAAAGGTGTGTAGTTTTCTTAAAATTTTTGCATAAGCTTGGTTTGAAAAATTAGTTTGAAGGAATTCAAAGGGCATAGTGAAGCATTATTATCAGTAATTGATGCCCCGAAGAAAGAAAATGGAAACACCTAGTAAGTAACCTGAAAGCTCTAGCATCACTCATGAAGAAGACGAAGAAATGCAACATGATATATAAAAATTACGAGACCAAGTGCAACAAGTGTCACTCGTACAAAAAGTAACAGAATCTAAGATGAATGGTTTAAAGAAAGATGTAGAAGCTAAGATGTATGGCATGGAATCTAAGATGGATGGTTTAAAGAAATGCATGGAAGCTAAGATGGGTGGTTTAAAGAAAGGTGTAGAAGCTAAGATGAATGACGTGGAAGCTAAGATGGATGACATGGAAGCTAAGATGGATGGCATGGAAGGTAAGATGGATGATTTGAAGACATATTTGAAAAAAAGCATGGAAGATTTGAAGACATATTTGAAGACAGATTTGACAAAGTTTCTACAAGAAACGCTTACTAATGGGAAAAGGGTAGTAAAGGAAACCCATGATCAGAACAAAATAAATGTTAATCATGATTTCATAGACTCTAATGCTGGATCGAAGAACCACCATGTTCCAAAGATCGATATGAGTAAGTTTGATGGCAAGGATCTCGGAACATGGATACTACAGATGGAGCAATTTTTTTATCTCCATAATGTGAAAAACACATAAAAGGTATGCATTACAACTTTATATTTGGAACCAAATCAGTTTGTATGGTATCGATGGCTTTGCTCTTGTGAACAAATTGTCACTTTGCCTATTTTTAAGGATGAAATGATAGAACATTATGAGGATACAAAAAGCAACACTTTTTTTAGCCAATTGATAAATCTCAAACAAAAGGGTTCAATGATGGAGCACATTGAGGACTTCCAAAAATTGAATATAAGGGTAAAAGATATTCCAGAGGAGCATAGGATTGATTTGCTCATAGGGGCTTTAAAAGATAACATCCAACATGAGGCTCGCCTTTGGGAACCAGATTCATTGGAGAAGGTATTCAGGTTGGCAAGAAAAATGGAAATCAAAATTATGGCAACAAGGAAGCCTACCACGTACAATCATAAAAGTGGAAGCATTGCTACCCCTAGCCATCCATAACCTACAAGGTTGAAACCACAACAATTGGAAGAAAAAAGAGCAAAAGCGCTTTCTTACAATTGTGATAGCAAATACACTAAATGTCATAAGAGTGCCGAGAAGAAATTATTTTACATACATTGTGAAGAGGAGGAAGAAAAAGAACAAGAAATGTCAAAAGAAGAGGATATACACCAAGAACAAACCCTAGAAAAAGAAGAAATGAATCTGACCATATCCTGTAATGCGTTGGCTAGAATTACCACTCCTCAAACTATCAAGATGGAAGGGCATATCAAGAAGAATAAGGTAATAGTGTTGATTGATTAGGTAAGTACCCATAATTTTATTCATTGTAAGATAGAAAAGGAATTGAATTGCTCCCTATATCCAACACCAGAGTGTCAAGTGATGGTTGCAAGTGGAGGAACCATAAATTTCTCAGGAAAGTGCCATAATATCAAGCTATTCATGGTATAATATGTATTGAATAGCCCAATGCTTTCCATTCCAATGGGTGGTGTTGATGTTGTACTACGAGTCTAATGGCTACAATCCTTGGGTACAATAGCTTTTAATTTTCAATAGATTTTCATGAAATTCTATGCAGAAGGAAATGAAGTTGAATTTAGGGGTATCGAAGGGAAACCGAGAAACATAATCAACTCTAACAACATGACAAAGCTTCTAAATAAAGAACAATGGGGTGTAATTACACAATTATGTTCACTAGAGGATCCCACATTGAAATCATGTATTTCTCTAGATCTTTGAAACGTTTTGGACAATCATTCCAAGGTATTTGAGACTCCCAAAGGCCTCCCACCTATTCGTGATCATGATCATGCTATTCATTTGATTCCAGGAAGTGTTCCTCCAAACATCACGCCTTACAGATATCCATATGCCCAAAGGAGTGGGAACTCATTCAAAAGTTGTAAAAGATCCCAGTTCAAATAGTATTGCGAGAACTTGAAAAGGAAGGAAAAATCATATTGGAACCTGAAGCAATCACAGAACCGAGAAATCGACAGGTACAAAATAGATCAATTTCAGAGTATCTCATCAAGTGGAAGAACTTACCTGCTGAAGATTCCACATGGGAGGGCAAGGATTCATATAGAAGCATCAAGAACCACTCAAGCATTGAGGACAACACTTTTTGAAGGAGATCGGCATGTTAGGTCGCTATACTATTAGTGTCACCCCTTATTGTTATTAGTACAGTGCCCTTATTATATTGTTGTGCCCGTGTAGTCCCCATATTCTTATTATTGTGCCCTTACATTATTATTTTTATGTCAGCTCTAATTATATTATGACCCCTTAGACTCCTATATATAGAAAGAAGGTCTTGTCATTTGTATCATCCAAGAATTGTTCATTTGTATAATGTAAAGGAGGTTTCCCCCTCCAAGAGGCTGATTCTAAGGCGTTGATCTATCTTTTCTATTTTTTTGTGGAGGCTTGTTTCATAGAAATATATATATATATATATATATATAATATATATTATATATATATATAATAGGCTTCTGCCTCGAGCTCTCAAAGTGAAGCAAACCGCAAAACAGGATTTTGTCAGAATCTAGGGGTTTTCAAAGTGAATATGAAGTTATGCTCATCGAGTGAAGCCTAACCGGTGGAAAAATTCCAATACGAGTAGTAAGCAACTGAAGGAAGTCTAGAAAATTAAAATTGGGTCAGTACACTACTCGTAACCTTTGTTTTCAATCGAAATTGCAATACCAATCACTTGAAGGTTAATTCAAAACTGGTATTTCGAACCCCAAAGCACCACATACACTATTAAGGGTGCGGTGGGGTTTTTTCCTGACATTTAACCTGTCCACAAAACATGGGAAGTATCTTGGCAAATGTTGCTAACATTACACCATGGACAACAAAAAAATTTACAAGGGAGAAGGAACGTGCTCTTAATTAAAACATTGTGTGTAGAAAAGGAAAGAAATATATATGGCAGCATGAAAGAAATTTTGCAGAATATGGTTCGAATGTTGAGTTTTCCTCTAGGAGAGGGAGCAACCTGACTAATGAAAATAAATATCTACAAGTAACCAAGAATAAGTTGCAGAGATTCATCTCAGCAAGAGTGAATGGTGCAGATGGGATAGGAATGGTGTAGTGGGTTGGAGTTGGTTACACCCATAACTAAAGGACCTTATCCACGTCGTTGATCTAAACCCTAGGAATCAAGACCGTAGGATGATCTCTCTTTTCCCGAGGAAAAAATTTAATTCACCAGACCATATCATTTCATAGTCGACGAGTCTAGACATTTCAGGGAAATCATAGGACTGATATTGACCCATGTGGAAGAGTGTCGATTGTAGAATTCCCAAGAATCGTAAGAGCATGATCAATATTATGTATGTACTAATACATAATAATCAAAGGTTAATAATCCAATTACTTTTAGGTTTCCCATGAAAAGATAATCATATATATTTAAAAGGTAAGAGTGTGATAAATAAATATTAATTCATGATTTGGAAATCTGGTATAATAGAGCATAAAGTATTCGCTAATATATTAAAAGATCGTTCACATGGTAATGTCTTAACCGGTTATAAATTAAATGATACATAGCCCAAGTGGAGTGCATAAGAAAAATAAAGACATCAGGATAAGAGTATATTAATCTTAGTAAAAGAAAAAAAATAGGTTAGTTGAAGCTGGGAATGTTGGAGCATGTTACAATCATGTATTGTGCTGACATTATGAATTTGTTGATTCAATAGAAAAAGGATTGATTTATTGGAAGTTGATAATTTGGTTAGAAAATTGTCATTAAATCTTAAGAAAGACGATAAGTCATGGGCCTCAAATGACCAGACCAAACATATTAGGCCATGCACTCAATGAGGTAGAGGATTGCTTCTATAAGGAGGATAAGATAGGGTGTACACTTGTAAAAACAAGATTATAAGATATAAAACTATTTTGGATTTGATCTATCGTTCTTAAATATTATATAGATATACTTCATCCCCAAACTTGAGATCTCTATAAGATAATAATAGTGATGAGAGTATCAAATAGGAGTTTTTTATTATCTCTTCATCAAAGGTCTACTAATTATACTTGTCTCCAATCCCAGTTGGCATGCACTTAATAGAAGATTGATTCCATTAACTTGAGTAGGTATAATAAGAAAAGCAGTTCTTAGATTGGCATGGATAAGGAACATATGAGGAAGTGAAATTGGAGGAAACTATGAAGAATTAAATACTTGGTAGCACACCAAGGTCATAAGAGCAATAGGATTGAGAGTTCCAACGATATGATACCATGCTAGAGATGAGTAATTGGTGAATTAAATGGCTTATGATTAGTTTTCCCTTGTGTTCTAAGTTTTATTCATGGTAATTTCAATGGTCACCAACTTGTCTTGAAGTTGTAACTTTGTTGAACTACTAAATCTCATTGTTTTGAGTGGGTTTTATCATCCTTGGGTTCAGACTATAAAATGCTTTTGTCCTATTATGATTTTATTAGTTTTTTCTCTTGTTATGTATAATGTTCCATAACCCATATATAGGAAATGTAAATTAGGTTTACAAGTGTTATAAATGTCGTAAACTAGATTAAAGAGGCAAGTAAGATGAGATACGTGAAATATACCCTTGTATTATGATAATTAGGGGAGGTGTTGGTAACATCGTTTTGATCCATTTTGAGGAAAACTTTTGGATCTAGTTTTAGCTATTCACCCAATATTGCACGAGGACTTGCAAAGTCTCAGGTGAGGGGGAGACATTGAGCCTTCATTTTCAATACTTTACTACTATTGGAAGTGTGAGTTTTTCCCTTTCTACTCCCTATTATAACTTATTATCATTCCCCTTTTGTCACAATCACTTGCATTATGGTCATCACGTGCTGATGATGTGTGACGTTGTTAATTTCAATTATTTTCCTTTAATTTTAATGATTTATTTGATCTAGAGCTTGACTTTTCTAATATGAGTAACGAATCATGTAACCCTAGTAAAGATCTATTTATCCAAATCGATAGATGTCATATCTATGCATCCCCAAGGTAAAATATGCCACATGGTGTTTGTTGTTGGGTGGCTTGAGATCGATCAATGTTGGTGGCTTGAGATGGCTCCTATGTTAGACAAGGAAGGTACTAACACATAGTTAATGCTCCAGTCAAACACAAGGTGGAAATGCATATAACATAGCAACAATTGAATATTTAATCAACTTGAAGGTTTTGGAAATTAAAATGGATACTTTCATGCATGTCGTTAAAATATCCTATGCTAGCATACAAGTAGTTACCCATGTCAGTGAGAGTTGTATTTGTCCATGGCATTATGCTATACTCTTTTTCTGGGTTGTAAACAATTAACAACTTTGTGTGTCCTTAAGAGCTATTCATGGTTCAATACACCCTCCCCTATATTATATATCCTCTATAAGGTCAATGTTTGTAATATTCAAGGATTAGTCAAGGAAGCAGTCAATCTATGTATTACAGAGTTGTTTAACTGGTCTAATATGAAGGGCATATATTTGTGTATATTGTAGTTTAATGACCAAGCATATGTGGATCCATGTCGAGTCTCTACGTATTGTCTTTATAACTGCAATGTGAACTTGTGTATTCCTCTTTTAATATAAATTATGTTATTCTAAGTTTTATTTTTATAGAAAAGTACTTATACTATAGTTTTCCTTTGTAGTGCAAGTTATTAAGTAGGGTCGTCTACCTAGTTTGTGTTGCAAATTCCTTTATTTATTATTTAGATTAGCTAATTAGATAGATTTGCATTTCTATTTATGCTTTGCAAATAAATATTTGGATTCATTGTCATTTTAGTTCTTTAACTTTTATATGTCCTTCATTGCAAAAGTGTGGATTCCCTATAGAGGTTTGGCACTAAATGTTGAAGAACGAAAGTGATTTTTAAAGAATTACAAAATTATTTGATGTATTTAATGCAAACAATGTACTATGTTTAAAGATTGTAAAGTAATTTTGTAAAAATAATTCTAGTTATCCAACAAACCTTTACCATTTTATTTTCCTCCCACTTGAATTTTATCTTTTAATTGTAAAGTGTGGATTCTCCTACAAAATTTAGGAACTGAAGGTTGAAGAACATAAGTGCTTCTTAAGGAAACATAGAACCATATAATGTCTCTAATGCTAAACAATGGACTATAATTAGATTATGTAAAGTGCTCTTGAAAACATAATCCCAGTGATCAAACAAACCTTTGTATTCCTTTAATTTTTATCCTCATTGAATTTTATTGTCAGTGGGCTATCAAGAGCCAATAGTGATCCATTCTCTTGAGGCGTGAATCACTTTTAGAGTGCAATATAACATGTTTCATTGTTAAAATTGTATTCTTGATAGTATACATGAATTAATGCATTCAAAATTTCCTTGAGCACTTGGATTGTGTAGAATACACAACTTAAACTTATTGTTGAAATAAATGTTTGCTAGATTTCAAATGACTAAAAAATATACCTAAAAATGGGCCAAAATGTAGAATAGTGAAAGTACTTAAAATGTTTTAATCATAATTTTTTTATTGAAATATTTCAATTATAACTCAAATTATTTTTTAATGCTACATATAATTTAATATTAAGAATTGAAATAATTACATTTTTTTCTTTCTACATTGAAATATATATATGATACTGAAATAAATTAATTAGTATGGATGTTTATTTATATATATATGGCACATTAATATGTAAATATTTTATTTATGGTTGAGAGTGAGTAAAATTTTCTCACATGTTTTAAGTTGTAATGCCAACAACAAACTACGCAATCAATATGTTTATTGATATTTTATATTGAATTTAATTAAAATTAAAGAACTAGGTATATTAATTTTTGTTTTTAATAATATTTGATACTGCTTTTTATTTAAAACTATTTCATTTTTATTTTAAAAGGGACATATGTCAGTGAAAGATAAAACAAGAAATGAATTACTGGTCTTCGCCAAGCTAAGGTGTAAAATGCATCTTGGAACTAGACAATTGAAAAATATATATATATTTTTAATAAAAAATAATATTAGCTTTATAAGTTAATTATGTGTTATTAATTTTTTAAATATAAAAATTTTTAAATCATTTTTCTAAAATAACAATTAATTAAAATCACAAACAAACAAATATATATATATATAATATATTATAATAAAAGTAATATTACTTTTATGGTTTAATTTTTTATAATTTTTAAAATATAAAATTTATTTAATTTTTTCATATTAATAATAGATAAAAATCTCACTATTAACTATAATTAAATTTTTATAATATTAAGTTTTATAAAAAACTTAAACCTAAGTTTTTCATTAATCAATACTAATCGCTATTCAATAAAAATATCCGATCACTAAGAATAAATAAATAAATCCCTAATATAGTAACCATCCAACAGTGAGTGAAGGCTTTTAATTTAAAATAAAGGAATGGTTGCCCACGCCTCTCAACTTTGGGTGTGGCAATCAAATTTTACAAACATATATGCTTGATTTTCACTATACGGCGGATGAGGAAGGTGATACGAAATATAATTTATATAAAAACGACACACGCCTCCGCCTCCATTACGCATAAGTAATTTATATAAAAATAAAAACGACACACGCCTCCGCCTCCATTACGCATAATTCCAATTGCAATCATCAACCAGGGAATTTAATTCCATGCCTCGAGCTCCTTTCTGGACGCGGGGACAGTGACACATGTCAGACGTAACATACCCTCGAGCTGCCTTTTACACAGCTGGGTGACAATGACAGATGTCAGAGGTAACATACCATTGCCTTGCGGTTGCAAAAGTTTCTGACGACAATTCCGATAATGGATGTTAACGTCCGTCTCTATCAACGGACATGGAGAGGTGGGACCAAACAGCCCCGTAAGTAGGTTATGAGAATCTGCAAGGGGGATAAGGGTTTCCGTCTGTGACATCTTCTCGTGAGGAAGAATAAGAATAAGGTCAATTTAACCGGCTCTTGATTAAATGGTTGGAGTCACTGGAGGAATTGTTGATAGATCTAAATCACCAAGGGTCAGCAAAGGAAAAAGGAGAGGGTGACTTACTAGACGTTGATGAACACCAAGTTTTTATTTCTAAAGAGTGGGATGGAGATGTTATAAGCAGAGGTTTATTCACAATTGGGGTTATTGGAAAGTAAGGTGACTTAGTCCCAGTAAAATTCCAACAATGGTGTCCAATACACCAAGGAAGAAGTATGGATCTGGAAATGGACTTCCATTTTCAGATAAATTTTGCACTTCAAATTTGTTTTGATGGTATGAAAATATGAATTTATGTTATATGGTTTTGGTGAGGTTTATAAGAGTTATTTTTTTGGAACATAGGAAAAAATAGCTACAAGAATAAGTTAGTCATAGTATAGATTTCTAAAAATAGTTTAATCTTTGAACACGATGATGATTTATGTACGAGAAGCCAATTTTTTATATCAATGACCATATCTATATGCTGTTTTGAAAAAAAGAAAAAATAGTATTTGATATATATCTTATATATATAATTGGTTAGTTTTAATTAAGAGCATCATAAAACATCAATAATCCCATTTCTATTGTGCTTTCTCATTTCATTGAAACTAAAACTAAGTATAAAAGAAATATTGTAAAAATATTTCGCTCTCAATATCAATTATAACTAAATTATTTCAATGTCCATGTTTAGAAATATAATTATATATCAAATTTGGAGAGGCTACATAATTAAAAGTTCAAAAAAAAAAAAAAAAATCATTTTTGAGTAAAATATATAATTTTTATACTTGAAAAAAAATCAATGTAAGACTTAAACTAGCTATTTGAATATACATATATATATATGTGGAAAAGTGTGTTAATGTTAATCATAATTAGATATTTTCTCAAAACGAAGAACTAATTAAAGTTTAGTTTATGTACTTTTCATTATTTAAGTACCCAAAAGTATTTTAAAATCATTTCATATATTGATGTATTTAAAAACTCACTCTAAGCTCTATATATCAAATAATATAAATTCATATTAATTATAGAGCCATCAAAAGTGGAGAGGAATCTTACATGGTAGGAATCAAAAAAAATCTTAGAGGGTAGGAATCTTAAAGAAGTGAATGTTGTAGACACGATCGTTGCAGCATCGCAATTGAGTGTGATGGGTTGCATAACTCTTGAATTCTTCAAAAATTAACCAAAACAAATAAAACAAAAACTTAGAGGAACAAAACCTCTGACGTGACCGAACAAAGCCTCGCTTTACAATAGGAAGATATCTTGTAACTCAAATTAAATACAAATAGTGAATAAGAGGTATACATGTTGAGAGTGAGAGGTTTGACACAATAGAGGGTTGGTGCAAAGCCACGATGGACGCAGAACATGTTGATGGTCATCGTATCATATCAACGACCAGAATGCACCGAACATCCGATCAATTTGTGACTGCTTTCGCGGAGACATATCGTGCAAGAGCAAGGTATGGTGTACTAATTAATTAATAAAACATTGTATTGTGCATTCTATAGCCTAATGCTTATCTTTTCCCATAGCATTGGGTGGTTAGTGGATAATGATTATTATGGAATATTCCATAGCATTATTGGTTAACACATAGTCATTATTTCAATACCCTGTGTAATTTTGTTAATTTTCAATGTAATTATTTCGTATTTATTTGAAATTTTAAAAAGAAAATTAAGAGTAATGCCATTAGTTTTTTTAAGTTTTATTTAAAAGAAAAAGATGTATCCTCATTGTATTTATAGAGTTGTTCATACTTCATAAGTCTCTAAAGGTGTATTACCACTAAATTAGAATTTTGGTAGATATTAACTATAATGTTATATCTTTAATACATAAATTTTATTATGAACACAAATATTTTAAGAAGGAAACCAGGTAAGAGCATTCAGTCTGGAGGCGTGTAGACGGATACAGGACATTGTTTTCTGCGGCTTAAACATGGCGGTGGGAATGTCATCGTTTGGGGAGCCTGACGGCAAAGCTCAGGCTTACAGCCGCAAGGAGAAATCGCTGGGGTTGCTGGGCGTAAATTTTCTGAATCACTACACGCAAGAGCAAGTGGATTTTATCAGCCTCGATGAAGCTGCGTTCCGCTTAGGTGTGGAGCGGCGCCGGATTTACGATATCGTTAACGTTTTGGAAAGTGTCGGGGTCCTGGTTAGAAAAGCCAAGAATCGGTATACCTGGAAAGGATACGAGGGGATTCCAAGAGCTCTGGAAAAACTGCGAGAATCCGCTCTAAATGGAGAGGTCCTTAATGGCGTGAAAAATCTATCAGATTTATCGGAGATCAAGATGAATAATGTGATCCTGATCCAGGGGAATATGCGCAGATCGAGATCGGGGTTCTTCGAACCAGAAACCCACATGGCGGATCAGGCCCATATGATAAATAGGACTCAGCCCATATCAGATATGGTCGCCCATCCATTGATATGGGACATGCAAAAGCCACAGAGCAAAATCTCTGCATCAGATCCATCAATTACAAGAGTTGGAACTCCGGCAAGAGGATTCCAAGTATTTTTTCCCTGCATACTTAATGATTGCGCTGCCCTAGGTGATCAAGCCAAATGCAGAGAAGAAGTCTCTCCCTTACCTCGCCATGGATCGAAGGAATCCTGGATCTGTTTGAACCAGGCAGCAGGGGCCAGATCTGAACCAGATATGCTTGAAGAATCACTTGCTTTTCAAATCCAAGTCACCCTCTCGGGCAAGACAACAATGCAATGGGCGCGCGCAACGGATCTGGTGCAGGATCTCGTGCAAAATATTGAAAGCCGGCTAGGAATCCCTTCCTATTACCTCAGACTACTATACAAGGGTAAGCAACTCATGAATACCCTTCCTCTTTCCTATTACAGCATTCAAAGGGATGCCTCTATTGTGGCTACATTTCGTTTGAGAGGGGGTTCCTTTAGGCAGACCTCCTCTGCCCCTTCTTTCTCCTATAAAGATGCTGTCCACAAAGATGCTGCCCATTCACAACCTTCTCCATCAGCAGGCTATCCATCTGAGGCTCCAAAGCCCTTTCTGGTAGACAAATCAGACGACATTCCTTCTATCAATCTCTCCCATCCTGGGATTGATGATCGATATCAACTTTATGCAGAAGCCGCTCTTGTATGTAGATTCAATGGGTTATGGCCTCGCACATCAGATCTATACCAATGGATTCATACCAACTGGACTAAAAAAAGCGAGATACACTTATGTTCAAAAGGATTCTTCATTGTGGTTTTTGACCGAGATGAAGATTATCAGAAGGCCTTAACGGGAGGCCCTTGGTTTTGGGGCTCGGGAGGGCTTTTTCTTACTCCTTGGTTTCCAGACTTCGACCCTTCCACAGCTGTTATCACCAAGACTCCCATTTGGGTCAGGCTCCCGAACCTTCCGGTGCATCTATGGCACGTTTCGGTCTTCTTAGCAATTGCAGAAACTTTAGGAAGATACCTGTCTGTAGACTCTTCGCGGAAGGAAAATGGGCTCTACACATATGGTAGATTCTGTGCAGAAATAGATATAAGCAGAGGATTGTCGGATCAGATTAATCTCAAGTATGGAGATTTTTATTGGACTCAAACCTTGGATTACGAGAACACAGCTTTCCGCTGCCGCCATTGTCATCAAACAGGACATCTCCAAAGTTCCTGTCCCTAGTACCTCGACAAAAAGAAGACTCCTAAGCGCAAGCCCAAATCCAAAAGTTGGAACCCCTGTGCGCCTCCTCCGCCTATGGAAGATTCAGACTCCACCAGTTCAGATGAGGAGGAAATAGTTGCAGACGGGCTGAACGATGAGATTCCGCTGGATGCTCCCTTGGATGATCCCGCAAACCCCTCTGTCTCTCAGATTTCTCAGAAACGTGCTCATCTCACTTCTTCCTCAGATTCTGAGAAGGATTTTCCGCCGCCAGGGCAGAACAGTCTTCAACTTGTTTCAGCTCAGCCAAATTCCAATGAATGGGTCAAAGTAAGCAAGAAAAAAGGAAAAAAAAGTCGTGTGACAGTAACAATCCCCTCAGGGTAGTACTCTCTGCTTAGTTCCGGTTCTTTGTTATTCCATGTTCTCTTTAGCCCTGTCCTGGTTCTTAGCCAAGGAGCAAGGTGGTGCCTATTTCCTTGGGCCCCCTTGCTTTTCTGCTTCGCTTACATGCAAGCTTGATTGTACTATACTCTTCTCTTTTTAATAGAATTAGTCTAATTTACAAAAAAAAAAAAATTATTACAAAAAAAAAAAAAAATTACATAAATTTTATTCGTAGAGTTGTTCATACTTCATAAGTCTCTAAAGTGTATTGCCACTAAGTTAGAATTTTGGTAGATATTAACTATAATGCTATATCTTTAATACATAAATTTTATATGTTAATATTTTGAGGAAAAATTGATTCTCATCCTCAATTATTATTGATGAAATTTTAATTTAAGATTTCTATTAGATTATTTTTATTTAAAACTGAAAATTTTAAATTATTAATATAGAAATAAAGGTAATAATTATTTTTTACACTGTGATTTTATGTTTGATTAAATGTGTTTTTTAATATAAGAAATGGATTCCATTAAATCTCTATCATGTTTTTGTACAAAATTGACCCTAAAAAAAGTTAAAATGTTAAAATTGATCCAATACCCAAATTGAACTATGAGACTAAGAAGGTGAATGATGGTTGTTATCTGTGTCTCACCCATCACAACCTTTAACAATAGAAAATAAATAAATAACCAAACACTTAGAGGAAAGCTTCTCCATACATCTTACCCAATCTTTATTTAGGTTTACAATGATATGCCTTTGATTTTCAAACTTTATATAAATAAGATTATTTTTTTTTCTAAAAATGTTTATTGGTTTTAATCTTTAACCTAATACTATAATGTTGATTATATTGGTAATAAAATCAACATATTGAAGCATGAAGTAAAATCATATGATATGATTTAATGGTTACTAAGAGTTGAATTTAAGTTTCAATAACTATGTTAATATTGCACTTTGAAATTCAATTTCGACAATGCCATTTTTTAATATTTACATTCATATTCTATTTAACACTGGGTTTGATATTTGGTCTACAATATTGTAATGACCACGTAAAAATAAAGAATCTACAATATTGTAATGACCACGTAAAAGTAAAGAATAATGTTGTAGTTGTTTACAATGATAAACGATAAAGAGTAATGGTGTTTCAACATAGTTAGAAGCACTTTGATCTCACATAGTTAGAAGCACTTTGATCTCACATAGTTTTAATGGTTGCTATATAGATTGGACATCCTCTCATTCCATATTAAAATTACTCAAATACTTGAGAATGACTAATTGTCATAAGGTTACAAGGATTTATGTCATGAGATGCATGTCTTGATCATTACAAAGTGATAAACTTCTATTATGTCATTTAATGAACATTTCAGTTGATTGAAAATTTAAAAATAAAAAAAAATAACAATAACATATTGGTAATAAAATAATATCACATATATATATAAAATTTGGTAACATCAAACGTCAATAATTAAACTAAGTAGCAATTTGCTAATTTCAATTTTCAATAATCAAATCAAAGGTATACAACGTTGTTATTGTTGTTATTTAAAACATGAATTGTAAACTTTAATTTATATACATACTAAACATATAATATAATATATATATATATATATAAATAATCAGTTCTGTCACTTCTCGGTCTATATAATGAAAACAAAAGACTTCTTTAACTCAGTAAGTATTGACTTAATATTGGTATTGACATAATATTGATCTATATGCGTATTGATATTCTAATTTTATTGGTCTTCATTATTTAATATTTTTTTGTAACTTATTGTAATTATGTGTAATTTATATTGATTTTATTATGATTTATATTTACTTTGATATTTTAGTTTTATTAGTTCTCATTATTTATTTATGTCTATTAGTTTTTGGTTAAAATTTTATATATTAAATAATCATAGAGTTTGTAAGTATTATTTTTGAGTGGTTTATTATTAGGGAAATTTAGTTGCTCATAAAATGATAATAAATTTATTCTAAAATTTATTATGAGTTTGAGCAAGAAATTTTAAGATTAATATAGTCGAATGAAAATCGAAATATAAGAGAAATTGACTTTAGCCATGGTTATATAGTGTTTGATAAGTATGAATCTCAAACCATAAATCCTATGCCTAACTCTATTAGAAAGTTAGCAAAGATATGAAATCAAGCACATAAAAATAAAGTATAATTTAAGAGATTTGGCTCAATTAGGTTGGGAACTTCTTCCCACAACTAGATGGATTGAGGAGATAAGGGATAGATATTCAATATGCTTGAAGCAAAGATGCATCTCCTTTCATTTTAGCACTACCTTATCCAACATTAGTCTGATTTATGTAATCCGCCTTCTCCCATATTTATCCACTTTCACCAGTTTGCCAAATGTGGACATTAGTTGAGGGTAACTACTATCAGAATCAACCTCTTATATGACCTTAAGGAAATGTATTCAACAACTTAAAACCTGACTGACTTCCCTCAGGGCTTACAAGACCTATAGGCGCTACCCAACCCCTCCAGGTGTCCAACCCTTGAGCTAACTCTCTTTTACACTGACTTAGAGCCTTAGACACTCCCTTAACAAAGGCTCCAATAGACTATAAGCCTCTAGTCACTCCCATAATCTTGCTTCCTAGCGACTATGGAATTTTCCAGTAAGTTATGTGCCAACGGCCCTAAATTCTAAGCCACTATATCAAGGCTAGGACTGAGGCCTCTACCTAAAACTCAACGAAACTTCTAGAAATAATGAATAAGATAGGAGAAAATCTTGTAAACAATTTTTTATAACAAGGACTTCAACAAAGGGAATCCATAGGTTAAACCAGCTCCACCCTCACCATATCGCGATCTCACCTAAATCGAGACCAAGATCAGAAAACCAAACCGAGCTTGGATGCCTCAGAATTCCTTCACTATCCATTAGGGAATTTTCGTATTGCCACCTGCCTCTTCCGAGATTCCTAGAGAAAACCATCTCCATACCTATCCCTTTGGATTTTCCTGATACCAGCTCACCCAGATCAAAAACCTTTTAGTAATCTAAAGCTCAACCAAGAAAGAATCCCATCACACCATGGTTATAAAGAAATGGAAAGGCAAGGCTAAAACCACTGTGGAAACCTGGAAAAACCCATGCCAATGTCAATAAAGAAACCAAATACACACATGGATATACCGTGCATGTTAAAACCAACTAGGAAATCAAACATGGAACACGTTACCTACAAGTACTCCCACTAAAGATGCTTGATCCAACCTTTCCTTTCTTGATCTTTGCTTTCCTTTTCTTTCCTTGTCGTTCATTTTGTTAATTGCTTTGCTTCTCCTCTTGGAGCTCTTCTCCTCTATAAGACTAATTCCGAAACAAAACTAAACAAACCCTACAAATTAGTGCTATCGACCCTTTTTATTATTAATGCCTCTAATTTCTTCATTTTTCCTCTATTTTCCTTGAATTTCCTCCTTACATGCAACTTGTGATCTTCCACCTCCCTTTTCTCCCATTTTCCTTTATTTTCATAAATGAAATACCAATAATTCATTTTCTCCTTTTATGAACCTTTTCCATTGCCTTTTCCAATTTGCCTTAGCCATAATACACAATAAGTGTGCCCACTAGTATGTCTTTCCCAAAATTCAGCTTGGAGAATGTGTCCCATGACCTTCATCTTATTTTTCCTTTATTAACTTTATTACATGAAATTTTAACCGTAGGTTGTTACAAACCCCTCCCACTTAGGGTAACATCATCCTCGGTGTTATATGACACCTACAACTAGCAAAATCGCTAAAAACCAAAAGCATAATGCCTATGGAGCTTTACAACTTAGCTCATTGCAGTATTTGCAATGATGAACCTGCTCAAAAGAAGAACCATCATGACAAACACCACAATCTAAAAAACATATCACTTATTGGATCTTTATAACATAGCTCATTGCAATATTTACAACAATAAACATACATAAATATGTACGAATATCAAAAACTCATTTTCCTCCACCGAAAAACAATGAATGATACATTGCATGCATCTCATCAGCCATCTTCCATATAGATTCATTGGGCCTAAAGTGCTCCCACTGCACTTTAACTTGCTCGATTGCTTTATTCTGAAGAATGATTTTTTTCCACTGCAATATGCACTAAGGTTTCTGCTAGAATTATCATTCCAATTCCACCCATAATGCAAGTCAATCAATAACATGATCGACATCCTTTACATATCCTTTAAGTGATGAAACATGGAAAAAATAATGCAATTTCACTATTGGAGGTAATGAAAGTCTATAGGCCACTGGTCTAATCCTCTCAAGGATCTTGAAAGGCCTGCAATACAATGGTTTTAAATTTCCACATGACCCAATCCTTAAGGATCTCTTCTTGGGATTGATGCACAAATACACAGGCTCCCCAACCTAAAAATCCTTAAATTCCCTGTGCTGGTTTCCATATCTCTTCTTCTTATCATCTTCTACCTCTAGATTCTTCTTTTTAACCTTCATTTCCTCTTCCATTTCTTCCAACATATTCAGTCCAATAATTAGATTATTAACTAGATCACTCGAGATGATAGGAGTATTACAGTTTTGCCCATACACTACCTCAAACAAACTCATCCTTAGTGACTCTTGATAACCATTGTTGTAAGCAAACTTGACTAATGCAAGGTACTCATCACATCTCCTCTGCGAGTGCATAATGTACATCGTCAACACATCCTCCAGAATCCTTTTGACCCTCTGCGTTTGTCCACCTATATGTAGATGATATGTTGTATTAAGGCCCACTCTATCCTCAAACCTGCGAACAAGTCCTTCCAAAACATGAAAGTGAACTTAGCATCCCTATTTGAGACAATCTTCTTCAAAACACCATGTAGTCTAGCGATCTCCCAAATGAAGACCTACAACGCCTCACTAGTTGAATAAGTAGTCTTCACTAGAATGAAGTGAGCAAGCTTTCTCAACCTATCGACCACAAGTATGATAGAATCATGTTTCCTTGATGTCCCGAGAAGAACTTTAATGGAATCCATGGAAATGACCTCCTATTTCCATTATGTAATCGCAATAGTCTGAAGTAACTCACATAGATTCTTACACTCTACTTTCACTTGTTGAGTGTCCAAACATCTAGTAATAACTCTACCACTTCCTTCTTCAGATTTGGCCAACAGTATAACTTATTCACTGTTGTTAACGTATTCTGATGTCCTCAGTGACCTAAATATGGCCTTACATGAAATTGCTTTAAGATAAGCTTCTTGAGCCCATTATCATCTAACACATAGATCATGTCTCTAAATCTCACCAAAGCATCCGTCATGAGATGATAATCCATATCCTAATCACCTATACACTATTGTAACTTGTGCCCAAGCTCCCTCTACCTATCATCCTGTTTTCATGCTTATGAGATCCAATCCTGTATATATGTCCATACAAGCTTAGAGCTACAATGTGGTTCATATGCACTCTCCTA
This sequence comes from Pinus taeda, assembly GCA_000404065.3. Classification (NCBI taxonomy): domain Eukaryota; kingdom Viridiplantae; phylum Streptophyta; class Pinopsida; order Pinales; family Pinaceae; genus Pinus; species Pinus taeda. The sequence continues at coordinate 23,666 of APFE030959188.1, forward strand.
CTGAGAGAATTTGCAACCTTTTTCTCCTTACCCGTAATGTATATGATCTCGATGTCAAACTCATTTATCGTGTCCAACCACCTAGTTTGCCTAGAATTGAGATTCAGTTGGTCAAACAAATATCTCAACCCATTATGATCACTCATCAATACAAACCTTCTACCAAGAAGATAATGCCTCCACATGTTCAAGGCGTGAATGATAGCTACCAACTCAAGATCATGAGTCACAAAGTTCTCCTCATGCTCATTTAGTTTCCTAGACTCATAACACACTACCTATCCCTCTTGCATTAAGACTGTACCAAGTCCTCTTTTGTAAGCATCTCTACACACCACGAACTCTTTATTAAAGTATGCAATGTTTAGAATTGGAGCATTTGTCAACAATTGTTTCAACTGCTCAAAATTGGCTACGCATTCCTCTGTCCATTCAAATTTCTTATCTTTTCATTGAATTGATGTAATAGGATATGCAATGTGTGAGAAGTTCCTGATGAAACTATTATAGTAACCTGCTAACCCCATGAATATTCTGACGTCATTCTCATTCTTAGGAGCTGCCCACTCCATGATATCCCTTATCTTTTATGGGTCCACTGCTATGCCTCCCTTGGAAACAACATGTCCCAAGTAGTGTATCTTTGTCTGAAATAAACTGCACTTGATAAGCTTGACATACAACTAATGCCCTATTAGTAACCTCAACATTGTTTCTAAGTGTTTTGCAGGCTCTTCCTCATTCTTCGAATATATCAATATATCATCAATGAATACAATCACAAACATCTTCAGATAAGGAGATAATACACTATTCATTAATCACGTAAAAGTAGCTAGGGAATTAGTCAAGCCAAATGGAAACACAAAAAATTCCTAATTCTCATACCTTGTCCTAAAAGTAGTCTTGTAGATGTCCTCTTCTTTGATCTGTACCTAGTGATATCCTAATCTCATATCAATATTAAAGAACATTATTTCTCCCTTCAAATGATCAAACAATTCATCGACCCTTGGCACCAGATACTTGTTCTTGATGGTTACCTTATTCAATTGTATATCGTCAATACACAACCTGAGAGTACCATCCTTCTTCTTTACGAACATCACTAGTGCACCCCAAGGTGATACACTTGGCCTAATATATCCTTCACTAAGAATTTCCTTTAGTTGTAACTTCAAATCTAGTAACTCTGGTGTACTGATCCTATAAGGTGCCTTTGATGTTGGTTCTGCTCCTGGTACCAACTCAATAGAGAATTCTACTTTCCTATGGGGAGGAAACTCTAGAATCAATGTTGGAAACACGTCTGGAAAATTCTATAATACAAGGTAAATATTGAAGATTTATGTATCCTCAACATCCTTACCCTTGTCAATGGAAATGTGAGCTACAAACATTACACACCCTTTCTTGTAACAACCCTTAGCCTGCATAGGTTTGACCATCCTAACTGATGTAGGCTTCTTCTTTCCCTACAAGGTTCTCTTTTCCCGATTATCATCCAGGCACTCAATGGCCTTGTCATAACAATCTACTTTGGTCATGGGAAGGTACAACCAATCCATACCGAAAAACATACTATATGATCCTAGTGGAAGCAAATTCATATGTGTTGTTGTAGGAATACCATTCATCTCGAATGCACAAGCTCTTAACCAGTGATGAACTCTCTTCTTAGTACCTGTAGTCAACTGCAACAACCCTCACTCTGCATGTGCTTCTTTTCTAAAACCAAACTTGTCCACCGGGTTAGGATTAACATAACTATACGTACATCCAGGATCAATCAAAATAGAAATAACTCAACCACATAGCTTACCTTCCATCTCAATAACGGATGCCTGGTGATCTATCTTCTTGTTTTCCATAGCTGCATAAATTTGAGAAATTCTATGACCAACATCCCCAACTCTCTACACCTCTTGAGCATTATAGACCTTGGGCATGTCACCTTGGTATAATGGAAAATCCTTCTTATGATGATATTTTCCACATAGCCAACACTGCAATGTCCCCCAACGATCACCTCTATTCTGCTTCTCTCTAGGTTGTGACCCATATCCCTTCTCAACTACATTGAACTTCTTGTAAGGAGCAACATTTTATTTGTTACCCGCATCATAATTTATTCCCCACTTCGGTGGCCACTTTCCTTTAAATTTATCATCTCACTTCAAATCACACATAGGCTCAGCTTTGTGCTTTAGCTGCTCATAACAATGCTTCAACTTCAAGATGTCCTCCTCCAATGATATAGGCTCATCAAACTCAATTCAGTCTCTATATGTCTTTCGTAACCCACTGATGAAACTCTCGATCTTAGACTTCTCATTCTTGAGGTAAGTCACATACCTCAACAACTTCAAGAAACTGTTATTACACTTCTTCTTGAAGAGTCTCTCAAACTCATCCCAAATCAAGTATTCTTCTTAAGTACACTTGACATTCTTCACATCTTCCCACCAAATGTTTGATTTCCCCTTAAGACTGAAGGTGGATATTTTTTCTTTCATATTCTCTGAGTAGCTATGTAATTTGAAGAATTTCTTCATCCCAAGCAACCATGCCTCTACATCTTCTGACTTCTTCATATCTCCATTGAATGTGGGAGGCTTGCCTTTCTAGAACTCCTCAAGCATGTACTCACTCTTCCTATAAGGATGATGATGGTGCTAAGTGTGATGATGTTTCCTCGATGAGGAACCAGAGTGATACCCATACATACTAGTCATCCTGTCAGGTGTATCTAGTGATCTTCCACCTCTGACTATATCCCCTTTATTGAACATGTATCTCGACAGAGACCAACTACCACAGGCTCCATTCATTTTATCTTCCCACTCTTGACTGATCCTTAATTGTCCTTGTCTCTACAAATATGACATGCTTTGAAGAATCACAACATTGAATTCTACTTACTTTTCCTGAGCCCTTGCAATTTTTTTCTAAGCCTCAACCAACCTATCATTATCTGCTTCACAACTTCTTATCTATGCCCTCAAACTCCTCAATATGTTTGCTATATTAGGAGAATACTCATCTCCTTGTTTCCCAACTGATATGTAGGGAGTGTCACGGGGACTATAGTCTACCATTTTTCTCGTCATCTTTGATTTTTTCTTTGTGCAAGTAGGCCATGTAAGATAAACCAAATAAATACCAAAATGAAAACCATATCTCATTGATGTTCAAGGGACGCTTATCACATCTGCAAAATTAGTCCACATTAGCATGGTACATATATAATCATAATCATATCAATATAAAAGCATCATGCATGGCCATACCAACTGTATACCATGACCCCATGCATGACAACCATAACCTTGACAACATCAAATTTTACTTAAAGAGAGCACAACCCACTTTGACCACACTGTAAATTTCCTCCTCCCACATTTACCAACTTTCACTAATTTTCCCAAGGTAAACATCAAATGAGGGTCATTATCTCTTTCAGCTTTTCAGTTTCCTTAATTGTAGCACAATTTACTATTTTTATCAATTTTTCAGGTCCTAAACTTCTAGAACCATTTTGAGGCCCTAACTGATGCTTTTTGGGAGTGGGAGCATCATGGGTCCATGGACTGATGTTTCTCTTCCCAAATTTGTATTTCTTGGATAGATCTTTCTAACGAGATATTGTGTGCGTCAAATGGAGATTGTATGCCAAGGTTATGACCCCGGGAAGTTGATGTACCAATTTACCCAAACGGGGCCCACAATTTGGCATTTCATCTTCTAGGGTTAGGTTTTTGGATGTTTAAGGTTTTCCATTGTTTCTAAACAATAATAGGCATTCGAACCTCATTGGAATAGAGTTTCGAGACATGTAGCCACCACATCTCTTCTCAAAGATAAGCTATCATTGCCCTAGCTGGTTTATTTCCATTTCTCTTTGTAAGCATATTTCAGTATTTTACATTAATTAAATGAAGCATTATTTCTACTGCATCTCTGTATTTATGGTTATTTCTATAATTTTTTTCATTCCTGTTTAAATCTGGATCAGTGGTATCAGAGTGGTCTGCTCTTTCTCTGTTTTTCTTTGCATCTCCCCAACGAGGTCGAGATATAAGGATTTAGGGCTTGAACTGGTCGAATCCTTGCAAGACCAGCCTCACAAATCCTAACAATCTCCCATGGCGGATGAAAAGAAAGATTATGGGGCAGGAGATCCTATCAAAATCTTGCTCGAAGAAGCCCTCGAGCGACAAAGGAATGCGATGATGGACAGCTTTGTCTAGATCCTTCAGCGGCTACCCAGAGGCGATACATCGGCTTCCAACAACTACTCTAGAAATGCCACTCCCTTTAAGGTACAAATTAATTTTGAAATCCCCATCTTTGAGGGTTAGATAGATGCAGATGCCATAGATAAATGGTTAAATCTACTAGAAGGGTATTTTTTTGTTCATGATTTTTCCAGTTGCGAAATGATTATTTTCGCTCTTCTCAAAATAGCCCCCCATGTCAAGGACTGGTGGGATACCTACTGCGAGTAGAAGGATTAAAGTATAACCTCACTATTTTTAGTCACACAGATGCCATCAAGGAGCAGTATTACCCTGTTAAGAGCTCTAAGAACAAATACATCAAATGGACCACACTGCGGCAGGGAAGGGACAAAGATGTGCTAGAGTCCACAAACATTTTTCATAGCCTTCATACACAGTTGGGTATCAAGGATTTTGAGCTGCATTTTGTACTCAAGTACCATTGCTTCCTACATAGCTACATCCAAGACAAGATGGAGTTCCTTAACATCTCCTCACTCGGCGCGACATACCAATACGTTGTCAATATCGAGAAGAAGTTTAAATAGAAGAAGCGATACTTTGGATCCACGAATCTAAAGCAAGGGAAAGGCTTCCCCAAACCATAGAACCAAGGACAAGGCCAAGACGGGGTGACCGAAGACAACCTGTTGCAGCAACAATAGAAGAACAACACCACAAAGTCAAAGAAGGACACAGGAAAGTGGTGTGTTTTCCATAAGAGCCCCACTCACAACACAAGTGAGTGTTAGACCAAGTAGACACTGGTGGTCGAGTTGAAGGCTTCAGAATCAGATGCATGTTCTGACCCTAAGTCAAAACCTGACAAGGGGAATAGAAAAGAGAATTTGATCATTGACACGGAGCCCAGTGCCACTATTGCGACCGCCAAGATCGAGAAGAATGAGCCCTAAGATCTAGAGGAGGGGGAGCGTCTTTTCCACTCACAGATGCGGGTGAAGGGTTCGCCACTGCAATTCATTATCAACAGTGGTGGTGAAAATAACCTCATTTCAACAGAGGTCATGAAGCGGTTGGGGTTGCTGACTACACCACACCTGCCACCGTACAGTATTTGATGGCTTCACCAAGGACGAGATCTCAGAGTTCGCCACCATTGCTACCTTCCCTACATCATCAAACCCTTCACAAACGAGCTATTATGTGATGTTTCACCTCTGGATGTTTGTGTTGTATTATTAGGCCAGCCATACTTGTGGAGGAGACATGATGTGTATGAGTCAAGGCCTCACACTATTATTATTTCTTTGTGTAATTAATTATACAGGATACTGTAGGTATCCCCACCTACCGCCACCTCTTTGATTACTATTAAGGAATGCAACAAGCTCATCTCCGAGACTAGGAAATTCATTTTTTGTCTGGTTCAATAAAAAACTAAGGGGAAGATCATCGCCACATCCATGACCCCTGCAAAGGTTTCCTCCACGTAGCAGTAGCAACAACATATGGATACAGTCATGAAAGAACACAGGAACATCTTCTCCTCATGCACAGGGGTACCGTTGTGCTGTCAGGTCAAGCACTCATTTGATCTAACTCCAAGAGCACCTCTACCCAACGAACCAATATATCACCGCTCCATTCTAAAAAATGACAAGTACAAGAAGCTACATGGTACTTACACTAGTACCAAGGCTGTGGGGAATAATTCTTTGGAACACAGCATTCCCCCATTCCTTTACTTGCACCGAGTGTTCAATGTGGACTGCCCTCTACCATGCTTCCTACCATTACTGGACACATAAGAGATTACAGAATAGCTCACTGCGGACCAAGTTCAACAAATGGAGGAACTCAATGTAATGGGGACCATTGCTTCCTAAGGGGGGAGGAATGATCTAGGTGGATGTTGGCAGCCACCCAACTATCCCACTTGGACCCCCACAACTATCTCTTTCAGCTTTTTAGTTTCCTTAATTATAGCACAATTTACCATTTTTGGTAGTTTTTCGGGTCCTGAACTTCCAGAGCCATTTTGAGGCCCTAAATGACGTTTTTTGGAAAAACTAATGGATTTGTGTAGCTCTTCCCAAAGTTGTAGGTCTCAGATAGATCTTTCTAATGAGATATTTTGCAATTCAAACAGAGATCGTATGCCAAAGTTACGTCCTTAGGAAGTTGATGTACTAATTTACCCAAACAGGGTCCACAGTTTGGTGTTTCATCTTCTAGGGTTAGGTGTTCGGATGTTTAGGGTTCCATTGTTTCTCAATAATAAATAGCCCTTCAAGCCTCATTGTAATAGAGTTCAGAGGTGTATAGCCTCCACATCTCTTCTTAGAGACAAGCTACCATCACCCTACCTAGTTTATTTTCATTTCCGTTTGTAAGCATATTTCAGTATTTTACATTAATGAAATGAATCATTATTTCTGCTGCATCTTTATATTTATGGTTATTTCTATAATTTGTTGCATTCCTGTTTAAATCCATAAATCCGGATCATCCTACTTCCCAGCGACTATGGACTTTTCTAGCCAATTTTGTGCTAGTGACCCCAAATTATGATCCATTATTTGAACACTAGGACTCAGGCCTCTGCCCAGAACTTAGTGAAACTTCCATAAATGATGAATAACATAGAAACACATCTTATAAATGAAAAAATTTAACAATGACTTGACCTAACCGCTCCCAATTGGGATAGGAATTCCTTTAAACAAAATATAAGCATGCAATCTACAGGTCGTGAATGCATATCTATGCATAACAATGTACTTATATGAGGTTTAACAAGAAGTAATAATTCCTTCTCACAATAGTTGTCATAACACCAATTAGGGCATGCATTCATTAATGATACATTCATTAATTAAAATGTGATAAGATCCATACTTAGATCTATCATATACCCATGCTTATAACCAGCATATAACCAGGTAGGTAAAAATGATTGAACAACCATTAAAGCCACATAATAACAAGCATAATTACTCCTCAAAGACAAGAGGAAATTAGCTCTTTTTAACCAAATTCAAAATCCAACCAAGTCAAGGACTTCCACATACTACTCGACCATAGATTGGTTTGAACCAAATCTTTGTTTTAGTCAATCACCCCCATTCCATATTCCAAGCATAAATGTGTGATCACATGGGATAAGCTAATCCATAGAAAACCAAGGGAATCTAAAGGTTAAACTACCTCCAAACTCACCATATCGTTATCTCACCTAAACAAGTCACAATATCAGAAAACCAAATCAAGCTTGGATGCCTCAGAATTCCTTCACCATCCCTTTAGGAATTTTCCTATCTCCACCCACCTATTGAGGGCTTCCTAGAGAAAACCATATCCACCCCCAACCATGGGTATTTTCCTGAGACCACCTCACTTGAATAAAAAACATTCTACCAATCCAAAATTCAACCAAGAAAGAATCCCATCATGTCATGCCTATTCAGAAATCGAAAGGCAAGGCTAAAACCACTATCGAAACCCAAAAAAACCCATGCCAATGACAACAAAGAAACCAAATACACACATGCATATACCATGCATGCCAAAACAAGCTAGGAAATCATACATGCAACATTTTACCTCCAAGTATTCCTATTAAAGCTACGTGATCCAACCTTTCCTTGCTTGATACTTGATTTCCTTTGATTTCATTGCCCTTCCTTTGCTTGCTTTCTTTCCTCCTCCTCTTTGTTCTCTTCTCCTCTCTAATACTATTTCCAAAACAAAACTGACAAAAGGCTACAAGCTGATGCTCTGAATCTTATTTATTATTGAAGCCTTTAATTTCTTCAATTTTCCTCTATTTACCTTCCATTTCCTCCTCCCATGCAACTTGTCACCTTTCACATCCATTTTCTCCTATTTTCCTTTATTTTCATAAATAAAATACCAATAATGTATTTTTTCCTTTTCTAATCCTTTTCCATTTACTTTGTCAATTTCCCCTTAGCAATAATACACAACAAGTGATTCCCACTAAGATGTTTTTCCCAACATTCATCTTCGAATACGTGTCCCATGACCTTGGTCTTATTTTCATTTATTAACTTTATTAGATGAAATTTTAACCCCCAGCAGTTACAATTTCATCCTTGGATTCATTTCACTTTGTGATGACTTTCGCCAATAATGTTTTTTGCTTCTAGTACAGCTCAAGCGTAAGGATATACTGGTTATGTCTTTCTTGAGTGTGCCTTGCCTAGATCTAAGCATGCTTTGCCTGGAAATATAATTAGGACCATAAGAAGGTGGCCATGGTGAAGTGCAAACAGTGCTTTGTAGGCAGGTGTAATCGTGCTAAGATTACTTACTCATAGATGTGATAGCGTAGGCAGCAGCAACTGGAATTGGGATTGACTTTTGGTTTACATAAGCACTGAAGAATGTGTTTTCCATATTTGAATGTCCCAGATTCTGCCCCGAGCATGCGAGACTCCATGCGGGAAAGGGATGAGCGTGAGAACCTTTCCCTACCGATTCTGTTCTCGTGGGTTGAGCCTTTCTCTCCCTTCGAAATGAGTCTATTATATACGTAAAAACAACGGAATTTCCCATCATCGCCCCCTTCCCTATTCAAGAAATGCATTTCTTCTTTCCAACCAATCAAGATATTTTCCCTATCATTTGAAAGTTTTGTGTGTGCTACCAAATCAGGGGTCCAAAGAAGGACATGAAGAGGGATCTGCAGAAGAACATAACGAAGAGTTCTAGGATGGCAATAAGGAGGAATTGGACGAGGGGCATAAAGAAGACTTGGGTGCTTGTGAAGGGAGCTCAACCCCTTCACCTACTCGAGATACAAAGGAACAGATGGTGGTAGTGTCGGAGGAAGAGGAACAGGAGGCTACTCGTACAAAGGTGGCAGCATATCGACATCTGCATCACCAAGAGAGGAAACTTTCATGGAGGTGGGGTTTGGAGCATTAGAGAAGCTATGGCTATGGATACACTTCGTGTCAGAAGAACAACTATGGACACACTTGAGACCAAAGAAGCAGTAGCCTTGGATACACATGGCATCCGAAAAGCAAAAACTGTGGAGTGGGAGACCAGCAAGAAGCAACACCTATGAAGATCTCATGTGGATGGATGGGTGATCAAGCTTGGTACCAATTATTTGCAATGATCAGTTACTTGGTTTACTCTAATGGTCCGAGGACGAACCATTTGGTTGGGGGTTTCAATGTTATGGCCCTAGAGGAATGGAATGTTAGGCATCTAGGCCTGTTATATCGTATATGGGAGACTCAGGATATTTTATAGGGGGTTCATGGGATTACTTACATGTGGCACATAACCCTAGGTAGTTGGGATTGGTTAAACAGGTCAAATGATAACTTTTGGGTGAAGGGTCTTACTCTCCCCTAGTATTCTGAAATGAGATATTATAAATAGGGCATGGATATCATTGTTCAATCATCATGAGAATAATTGTGTAATATCGTAAAATAGTATTGTACTTGGATATCGACCCTCACCGAGAGATCTTGGAGTGATTCCCCCCTCAAGAGTCTTTTAAGGTATTGCCCCAACTTTTCTAGAGAATAATTGGAACGAAGTCGCTCAACCATTCATGGGTGAGGGGTGTTCTTCAACAAATCTCTATTGTGTGATCCTCTTGTGTGGATCTCGTGTGATGCATGTTTGGTTATATCCCTGAAGTACCATTGCCATTTCCTGCTCATACTCACGGTAGATCATAACAATGCCATAAAGGAGGAGCATGATGCACTTATTATCTCTCACTCTCGAATCCAATCATGCATA
>APFE030959188.1:35991-107045 GCA_000404065.3 Pinus taeda
TAAGCAGGCTCCCAATCTAAGGAGAGGAAGATATAGTGGAGTTCCCGGGCTCAGGGATAGGAGGATGGCCGGCCCTTGCTTTCCTAACGTCAAGCAAGGGCTGGAGCACAAGCAAACAAGAGAAGAATGGCGGTTTCCTTCCCCCTACCGGGTCCTTCCTCCCCCAAACTAGACCCCCAAACAGGTGTAAGCCATCGTTGTAGGGCCTAATGCACACTGAAACGAGGCCCCCCATACTAGACCCCCAAATAGGTGTAAGCTGTGGTGATCTCGATGTCTTCCCTCGGAAGTAGAAATGTAAGTCGGTGAAAGCGTCGAAGGTCATAAAACCTGGTCAAGGCATCAATCTGTCTCTGTAGGCCCTCAGGGGAGGAGCCTAGTAGGATCAAGTCATCAACCAAACTACACACTCTTGAGCTTGATTATGAATGTGCTGACCCTCTGACCTTTAGGGCACAACCTTAGAACAATGAAACCACCTGCTATGCTGATTAGGATTCACATTCACACCTAGACTTATGATTATGACCAGTACTCCTTCGATCGGCTAACCCTCTAACCAACAGGCTTGAGAACTTTTCTTACCTTCATAGCCCCTAATTCACCTTACTAGATACCTTATGACCTGACTAGTTGTGCTTAGGAGGTAGATACTGACTTCAACCTTATTGACTTGCTTAGCTTCCATGCTTTTGAGTAGGAGAGACAGAATAACTAGGACTCACTTATAGACATTCTAATTCACTTATGATCTTGAAAGCCATCCAACCACCTGAGAGATGAGATCTTGAATCTTAGAACAACCAGATCAGGAGTCTTATACTCTATTCAGGATGCAAACACACCGGTAGCTTCATTCTGCATTCTGACCGTCCAACTAAGAGCTTCAGCTTGAAGATGATCACTCCTTGCCCTCAAAAGTGCAAGCCCTCCGGACCTTGTATGCGAACACTTTTGAGCTTAGCCAGTCTGGGTAGGATACTTCCAGTCAATCCACACAAACACAAACAGGAGTTGCTACTTGAGCTTTCATATGATATGATCTTTGGAAGTATGACATCTGCATCTGGTTAGTCTCCTCCTTCCATCCAATGAGCTTGAGCTTGAGGATGCTTACTTAGTGACTTACTCCAGATGATTCTTAGTCTGCCCCTGAATCCTTACCTATGCTTACTTTGAGGTCATGAATTAGACTCATGCTTACTCAATATGCTTATGAGTCTCCACCCTATGTTCCAATTCTTCTTTCAGCTACACTATGCCGATTATTAGGAAGAACCTACGAACTTTAGGTATTGAAGTCTACTGCATTAAGGTTAGGCTTCTTCACTTGACTTCAGGAATTCAACCTTTAGGATTATTAGGTTACACCTCTCTTACCTTAGAACCTTTGAAACCTATGAGCAGTCTTCAAACCAGCTAGAAGCTTTAGCATTAGGAGACTTTGGGAAGTATGCCCACATCATTAAGCATCCTTAGGCTCTAGAATTTCTTAGAATCACACCAACCTTTAGCATGATTTTGATGGTTAGGCCATTGATAGCCAATGAACAAAAACATGAGCTTGAAGATACTTGAGAATCTGAAGTATGCCCACACACCTTGAGCTTACTCTGGGGTTTCTCCATTCAGCCCATCCAAATGAACAGGAGCTTGATATGAACCGTGAGCATGCTTAGGAATATGTGCTAACCTTCTAACTAGTGAGCTAATCATTCATTTATGAACCTGCTACCCAGACATAGACTCATCTGCTTTTCACATCTCCCGTCAGACATTCAATCAAACAAAGGAACTTGCATCTTGAGGCTCCTGCATATAGAGCTTTGGGGTTGATATTCATGTGGAGCTTCTGGGGTTGGGAAGGAAAGGTGGGTAGCTTCATCTACGTTATACATTCATCCAATCAAACACATGAGCTTTTGCGTGAGGATCAAGGGGCTAAGGAAGTATGCCCACACATTCTGACATCCTTAGTATGGGTAGGTAGGTTTCATACATCTGCATTTTGTTAGTCTCCCATCCAAACACACATGATCATGAGGACACATTAGAGGTGTATGTACACCAACACACCTTGGATTAGGTTGGGGAATCTCCGGGCATCCTAACATCCCCCCTTAAGAACAACTTGGGATAGGATTGAATGATGTACAAATATGACACAATAGGAGAAGGAAGGATGCATTAGAGTCTATCCCCCCTTAGTGACAACTTCCTAAACTCCAACCATAAATCAAATTTTAGTAAACTTTGCCTCTGTGAGAGCCTTTGTAAAGATGTCTGCAACTTAATCATCTATTGAACAATATTTCACTTCAAGAACATGGTCATGAATGAGATTTCTAATGAAGTGCATGTGAAGTTCAATGTGTTTACTCCGCTAATGTTGGACTGGATCTTTGCATAGTTGAATGACAATTTGATTATCACACCAAAGTGTAGTCGGATGCTGCTGTTGAAAGCCAAACTATGGCAGGATTTGACGAAGCCACGGGGCTTCCTTACTAGCTTCTACAACACCACGATACTTTTCTTCTGCAGAAGAAAGAGAAATGACACTTTGTTTCTTGCAAGCCAATGTAATAGTTCATTAACCAAGAGTGCACACATAACCTGCAGTAGAATTCCAATCATCGGGGTCACTAGCCCAATCAGAATCAGTGAAACCAACCAATAGAGGAGATTCTTCTACACTGTAATGAATCCCAAACTGAATTGTACCTCAAACATAACAAATTATTATTTTAGCTGCTTTCCAATGACTTTCATGTGGTTTTACATAAACCAAGAAATAAGGCCAACAGGAAAGGAAAGGTCAAGACGAGTATGGGTTAGATACAAAAGGTTTCCTACAAGTTGATGGTATAAGGTAGCATGAACTTCGGGGGAAGTACAAGTGACTGAAAGTTTGGTTCCAAAATGAAAGGGAGAAGGGGCTATCTTAGAGTCTTCCACGTGAAAATGGCGTAGAAGATCACAGGCATACATGGACTGGGAAAGGGAAATACCTTCCTTGGATTACAAGACTTGAAGACCAAGAAAATATTGCAAGTGTCCTAAGTCTGTCATTTTCTATGTGTCAGAATATCCTAACACATAGTGATGATGAAGTGCATCATGAATGGTGCAACACAATGATGATGGATGCAACATGATGGGTGTGGCACAATTTTACTTAACTATTTTCTATGTGTCAAAATATCCTAACACATAGTGATGATGAAGTGCAACATGAATGGTGCAACACAGTGATGATGGATGCAACATGATGGGTGCAACATGGTGATGGGTGTAGTAGAGTGATGGGTGAAACACAGTGATGATTGCAACACACTAATGAATGCAATACGGTGATGGGTGCAACATAGTGATGGTTGTAGCATAGTGATGGGTGTAGCACAGTGATGGGTACGTCATGGTGATGGAATCACTTGTGTTCAAATTTTCTACCTCATGTGTCATCTTCCTAGACAAGATCTCTGCCATTATTTTGACAAGTCAAAATGTTGACTTATGATGTATATGTACTATCTCTCTCTCTGCTGAACTATTAAATAACATAAGAAGAGTTGATCAAGGGTTTCCCCACATTGGGGTTTGTCCATGGCTAGCACCACATCTTGTTTCCTCATGTCTTGGCTTGTCTTCTATGATTTATGTTTATGTTCTATCTACATTTTATTATCATGCTAAATTTGATTGCTAATCTCGAATCGGTATTGAGATAATATGGAAAATTGAAGTAAATTTTCTCTCAGCATAGAACATACCTAAAATTAACAAGGTATTAGAGGTGAGGTGAAGACAAAGCCCAAGCAAGAGTGAAAGAGAAATCACAAAAGGAAATTCATCTTGAAACTTGATGATGATAACTATCATTCCATGGGAATCTTCAATGATGGGAGGAATAACAGGTACAATGGCAAAGGAAAAAGGAATGCAGGTCATCATGGAAATGGCCAACTCTTCAAGAAAGCAAGGAAATCCAGGTATGAAGAATCAAATGTTGTTTTTGATAAGAAAAAGGAGCATTAACTTATATTGGCCCCCTCCACTACTTCTCCTCTGGACTCTTTGGGAATCTGGCTTATTGATAGTAGTGCTTCAAGGCACTCCATTGGATACAAGGAAGCTCTCTCTAATTTAATAGAGAAAGAGACAATCATGGAGATTATTCTTGGAGACGATGCCACCTATCCCATAAAGAGTGTAGAAAATGATACCCTTCAATTGAATGATGGTAGCATAATTCATTTACAAGAATTTCTTTATGTACCTGATCTCACAAAGAACTTGGTGTCCCTTTCGGAAATGGAAGTAAAAGGTTTCAAGGTGGCATTCATCGATGGAAAGGTACATGTTTGAAAATGGAATTTTCAAGATGCTTTTACTCATGGGTTCAGGGTTGGAAATTTGTATCAAGTTGTAGGAAGTCCATTGGGGACCATGTCGTTTGAAACATCTCTTCAATGGCACCAGAGGTCTACTCATATTCATTGTAAGGCCCTACATGATGTGAGATAGATGGTGACAGGGATTCTTGAATTCAAAGAATAGCATGAAGGTACATGTTCGAGATGTACCAAAGGAAAAGTTACAAGGGGACCATTCCCATCATGTAATAGAAAGATCATTGATGTGGAACAACCCGAGGGGTTTGAGATTCATGATCGAGAATCTCATGTATGTAGGTTGAAGAAATATCTCTATAGTTTGAAGCAAGAACTCCGGGCTTGGTATGAGAGGATTGATAGCTATATGGATGAGATTCACTAGGAGTGAAGCCAATCCAAACCATTTCTTTAAGGTTGTGGATGATAGACCTCTCATACTAGTACCTTATGAGGACGACCTCTTTCTAACAGGTGTAGACCCTCTCATTTTCAAAATTAAGAGGGAGATGGATTTCGGATTTGGAATGGTGAATTGCAAGCCCATAGCTACCTCGATGAAGCCTAACTTTAAGAAGTTATGTGGTAGTGATGCCAAACATGATTTGGGAAATGCCTCTAATTTTCATAAAATCATACTAACACTGATGTTCTTGGTGAAATCCATTCTGGATATATGTTTTGTAGTTAGCATGATGAGCTCATATATCATTGAGCCTCACTAGATTGGTGTCATGAATCATTTGAGATATCTTTGGGGTACAATATCTCATGGATTTAGATACACTACTGGAAATGTGAAGTTGCATGATTATTCTGATGCTAATTAGGCAAGCACTGTGGAGGATCGCAAGAGCACTTCTGGGAGTTAGTTCTCTTTGGGTTCTTCTTTGATATCCTAGATGAACAGGAAGTAGAGGTTGGTTTCTTTGAGCACCACTCAAGCCAAATACATCGCTTCAAGTATGACCTCATGTGAAGCTACCTAGTTGAGGAAGCTCTTCAATGAGATGTTTGGACACATGTTGGATACCATCGTGATCTTCTATGGCAACCAGTGTGGGATTTGATTGTTGAGGAATATTGTGTTCTATGATCACTCCAAGCATATAGACATCAGGTACCACTTTATCTATGATATGGTACAATGGGTTACAAGAAGGCTCCAACACATTGGGACTGATGTGAAGGTCACCGATGTTCAGATGAAGCCCGTAGGAAAGATCAAATTCTTAACTTTCTAAGAATGATTAGGAGTCATGGAGAGACTCTCTTCTAAAGGTCTAGCATAATATGGACATTGAGCTCTGGGAGCTCCAGCGGGCTTGGGGGTACTTCTTGGAGTGATGAGCAACCATAGGGTGAGTGGTTTAACCTTCCCCTAATGATTTTTTGTCTATAGGGTGAGTGGTTCAACCTTCCCCTAGGATACCCCATGGAAACATGTAGGCAGGATGAGTGGTTCATCCTTCTCCCGCTGAGACATCCTACCCATGCAGTCTGGGACTCATGGGAAGTAACTCTCATCTAGCCATTGAATAGGGAAATGAAAATAGGGACCATAGTGGTACCAATGGACGCATCGTGTAACTACCGTAATCCCTATGCTAGGATGATATTGATCTAGGATCAATTGGAACAGACTTTGGGTCAGTAAGAGTGATATAACTCACTCTCTTTCAGAACTAATTTTAGATCAGTAAGAGTGGTATGGTACACTCTCTTTATTTGGAACTAATTTTGGATTAGTAAGAGTGGTATGAGACACTTTCAATTATATGGGACCGAGTTCAGGTCAACAGAGGATGGTATGATACATTATTGATCACCTCTTATTCTTCATAGTTCAGTAGAGTAGAGCAGTGCAAGGCACTGATAGCTGAGATAGTATGGACTAGCAGATGGATTAGTAGATGTAGCTCTCCCTGGTTGAGAGGGAGTGTTAAAATTGGAAATTAGGGACAAACTCCATGAGGATCTTCTTATATATGGCAGTTGATATTTTTCTTAGATTCCTCTCATCAAGAGGTGTAGGATTGATCTAAAGATCATCCGATTCTGACATGTATTGATAGAGATATGAATTTATTTTTGTTATGTGACAATTCATCAAGGTCGGCCAACAACCAAATTACCCCCACTTGTCCTCCACGTTTTAGTATAAATAGAGGTGGCCTTCAAGACACTTTGACACACACACTCTTGCGATCTCTCTTCATTCTGTTTTGGGTTTGATGAAGAAGATATATAGAGGGAATGCCTTGGGATATACATTGGCCTAATGATGCCCTAATCCGCAGTAAAGGGAAGAAGCCTAATGATGCCCTAACACTGCCATGAATATCCCTAGATGTGGAAGATGAAAAGGTCTTCTAGAAGAACCTACGCTACCCTATTACAGTCAATGAAGCTAGCCCTATGGATGTTGTCTTAGAGGAGGATTATCTCATTGAAGAGAAGAACCTATGCTGCCCTTAAGGAGGCTCCTAGCCATAGAGGAAGAATGGTTTTATTCACAGCTAGCCGTAGTTCTAAAGGGAGACCCTAGCTATAGTAAGGAAGAGCCTTATCCGCAGAGATCAGGTCGCTATCGTAGAGAAGTACCCTATCCCTAAATGTTGTCTAAGGGAGCTACAATGCACAATCTAAAAGTGTTCTCTTATCTGTAGTCTATGGGACACTTCATCTGTTGTCAAGTCAAGCTCTACAAGAGACCTAAACGTAGGTCTGTAAATCACCTTCTATCTGTTGTCAAGGAAGCCCTATCCATAGATAAGAGGAGGCTTCTTACGATGTATGTTGGAGGCTCTACTGAGACCTAGAAGGAAGCTCTAATCCACATGTATTAATTATCATAATATGATGTTATATATGGTTCAGATGAAGCCCTAAAATGTTGTAAATGGAGGTCCTTATGCTTAGCCTGAAGTAGTCCTAAAGAAGAACTCATTAATAGATATGTTCACAGAAAAGGTAGCTGTAAGGAAATATCTTATCACAAAATTAATACATGTTTGTTGTAGGTGACTATGGGATGAAGGGAGCTGGTATAATCATGTATTAAGGAGTGTTTGGTAAGTCACAACTTTACTATAAAGGGAAGTGTTGAAGTTTTCTCCTTGGTATTTGATTATCTACTTTAGAATTGCTATGTGTTAGACCATAGGTCATAGCATCATAACAAGGGTTTATTAAGATCTGATCCATTGGGATTAGTGCCCTCATAAGTTTAGATATAGATCAGATAGCAAGGGAACTTAGGGCTACATATAATTCTCTAATCAGAATTACAGGTGCAACATAGTGATAATGAAGTGCAGCACAGTGCAACATGAATGGTGGAACATAGTGATGATGGATGCAGCATGATGAGTGCAACACATGAAGTGCAACATAGTGATGGGTGCAACACAGTGACGAATGCAACATAGTGATGGGTGCAACATAGTGATGAGTGTAGCACAATGATGGGTGCAGAACAGTGATGGGTGCAACACAATGATGGTTGCAACACAGTGATGGGTATAACATGGTGATCGAATCACTAGTGTTCAGATCTGCTACCTCATGTGTCATCTTCCTAGAGAATATCTCTGCTCTTATTTTGACAAGTCAAAATGTGAACTTCTGATGTATATGTACTATCTCTCTCTCTGCTGAACTATTGAAAAACATAATAAGAATTGATTAAGGATTTCCCCACATTGGGTTTTGTCCCTTGCTAGTGCCACATCTTTTGTCCTCTTGTCTTGGCTTGTCTTTTGTGGTTTATGTTTATGTTCTATCTACATTTTACTATCATGCTAAATGTGATTTCTAATCTAGAATTGGTATTGAGCTAATATGGAAAATTGAAGTAAATTTTCTCTCAGCATAGAACATAACTAAAATTAAGAAGGTATCAAAGGTGAAGTGAAGATAAAGCCCAAGCAAGAGTGACAGAGTAATCACTGAAGATAGTTGGACAAGGTCAAAATACTGAATAGCTTCCTCATCCCACTTATAATTCACCAAGGGTCAAGTCGAATTAAAGAAGATTATCAGAGTGGCATAGTGGAAGCATTTGGTGGCCTACCTAAAGGTCACTTCAATGGGAAGTACAGATCTAAGGGTGGAAGGAGAGGCAAATGCCTTTATTTTAATGGGTTTGGCCATTATGTGAAGGAGTGTCCGAATAGAAGGGACACATCACTTGATGATGATAACAATCATTCAAGGGGCATCTTGAATGATTAGAGGAATGACAAGTACAATGGCAAAGGAAAAATGAATGTAGGTCATCAAGGAAATGTTAGACTCTTCAAGAAAGAAAGGAACTCCAGGTATGAAAAATCAAATGTTGTCTTTGATAAGAAAAAGGAGCATCAACATTTATTGTTCCCCTCCAATACTTCTCCTCCAAACTATTTGGGAATCTGACTTTTTGATAATAATGCTTCACACTCCATCAAATACAAGGAAGCTCTCTCTAATTTTATAGAGAAAGAGATAATCGTGGATATTATTCTTGGAGACAATGCCACCTATCCCAGAAAAGGGTGTAGTGAATGCTACCCTTCAATTGAATCAGGGTAGCATGATGGGGGATGATTCACCATTTTTGGAGTAAAAAGGTAAAAATATTAAAAAATAATAAAATAATAAAACTGCTTTTTCAACTCATATTTTCAAATTATCTCCCTAAGGGTATGTTCAAATTTAGAGTGGGAGTACTCGTTGGATGAAAAATTTAATTCCTCATCCAAGGAGTACCCATGTTGCATACTTTTGATGGGCCTTGCTACACAAAAAATGAGAAATACATGAAAAAACATGATTGCAATCACGTTTTTCATGTAGGCAACATGGGTACTCCTTAGATGAGGAATCAAATTTTTCATACAACTAGTGTTGCCATTCGAAATTTGAGTAAACCCATAGGGAGATAAGTTGAAATACGAGTTGAAAAAATAGTTTTTTCTTTTTTCCCTCTGAAATTTGATGATGTAGTTAAATCTTTTTTATTATTTCCACTATTATTTTATAATTATCTTAGGAGGCCCATTTTATACCTAAAAATTCCACTAATGCTTCAGTTATGGAATGATTTATATCCACCCAGATCCTTTCCTTAGCTTGGGCCAAGGTGGGAGCCATTAATGACTGATTTTCCAATTGGTCAATCTTCTTGGCCAATTAGTGAGATTTCTACATCTCTTCCACCAAAGAGAATAATTTTTTATCTTTTGTGCTTCTATATTCTTGAGACTTTTCTAAAGCCTATCATTTTATTGTTTTTGAAGAGACAGGTCCTTCACAACTTTATTTAAATCATCAGGTGTTGATGTCAAATCTTCTGCTGTGTCTGCAACTTTGATGGGTATGGTTGTCATTGGAGCTTTAATTGATTGTGCAACCTCTTATTTTTATTTAAGGATTTTCTAAATTTGTTCCTCTATCTCTTTCAATATATATATATAATAATATATATATATATATATTTTCTCAATGATCAGTTTGAGCATGTCTTCTTTATGTTATTCACTTTCTTCAATCTCTTTTTCAATGGATCTTCTGTAGAAGGAAATTTTAGTTGTTTCCTGAGTGTTGCAATGTCTGCATTATTTTTCTTAATGGTATCCTCCATTTCTTTGACATCACATGACCAGATCATGGAAATAACGTGTCTTAGAAAAGATAAACATAGGTAACAGGGATTCCCAAATGATTAATGTCATTCTGCTAGTCTAGGTAATTTTGCTTTAACCAATGATGCAATTCGAATAGGTTGAATTCACACTCGGTGTTAGAAATCTTAAATTATTGGTCAACTAATGGCATATGTTCTAGGTCTAGGTTACCATAGGTCTTAGGGTTGTCATCAGTTTTAGATTTATTTCTATAATACTGGACTTTTCCCTTTGGTGCCATGATTGAGGCATTTGAGAAAGAAATAAATAATGAGGACAAAATTTGGCTTTAACAGGTACCTGGATAAGCAAATAAATATTTTTCAAGGATATCTAGGATCTAAATTGCCAAAAATGATAAGTGTTGGATGGTATTTGTGCGGAAACTTTGAACAATACCTGCAATTGAAAACAGTAATGAAAGTAACTAGGGTAGCCATGCGAAATGTGTCAAAGTGACTTTATAGGCCTCAATCGATTACCGTTGGGATGGAACCATTACCAAACAAGATTTTACGTAGTACAGGAGTAGCACTACAGTGAGCTATTTTTCAAATCTCTAGGAAACACGCAACTGATAATTTTCATCTCCTGCAAAAGTTTTTGCAAATCGGTAGGTCACGATGAGCATAACTGCCGAAGTTATGAACTAATGATGGAGCAGACCCCTACATATAGGATGTAGGTATAAAATTGGCATAAAGATCCAAGTGCGCAGAGGGTTCCAAGGCCAAGGAAGAAGTTGCAGAGGAGGAGTTGAAATGGGTCGGTGCCAAATTATTTGTTACAACTATGGGGGGGTAGGTCGTTTTGTTCATGATTGTCAGAATCTGACACACCCTTCTTGTCAGTATTGTAGGCGGTTTGACCATTTCATTGAATATTTCCCAATAATTATCACGAATATGAAATAAAAGAAGACTTTGACCCATCAACCTACGCTAAGAATCCAAATGATGAGGTTGGAGCCTCGCCAAGATGAGCCTATTATTAATATTGTTACATGAAGCGATATCATCATTGGAAAGGATAAGGGGAAGCAACCAGACATTGATGGATGGGTATGAAAGGCTGTTGAAAAATAAGTGGGGTTCAATGTAAGAAAAGAAAATGAAACCTTTATGGAGGCTAAGAAGAGCTTCGTGGAAGCCTCTACATTTGGAAGTTAGGGAAAGTCCAGAGGAAACGAGAACACGCAGGACGTAGGTCCTTCATTGTTCATGACATTTTTGAAGACTTGTATGAATCTTCTAAGCGATAGAAAGGTAGTGGAAGGGCTACAAGAATTAATAGATAATTTTATGAGTAAAAATAAGCCTCTGCCAAAATATCTTGCAGTACACAAAGTAGGAAAAAACAAGAAGTGAATCAGTTGTGAGATGAGGTTGACTGAACAAATTGGAGAGTACAAAATGGATTAGGTAATTATTAATCTAGGATCTTATGTGAACATTTTGCGAAATAAAAATTGGGAGAGAATGTAGAGACCTATGCTATAGTGGACTCCCATCTAGCTATGAATGGAAAATCAACAAAAGATTGTTCCTCTGTGGCGCCTATATGGGGTAATGGTAGATATTGAAGGAGCAAGCACCCTAGCTGATTTTGAAGTAATTGAAATAGTTGATGATAGTAACTCATACGATGCACTACTTGGCATTGATTGTGCCTTTAATTTGGATATGGTTGTTAATCTGAAAAAGTGCAGAATGACATTCGAAAGGAAGGAGCTCAAGCTTATTATTCCATTAGATCCGATTGAGGGTGCATGATATACTAAACCACTTCATGATTATGAAGAAGAAGACGACTTGGATTAGATCTATAAGATCACTACACGTGATGAGGACTGGATCAACCCTACTACAAATGGATGAATCACATGGGATAAGGATAGTTCCTGCACTTCAGATTCTGACGAGGAGCTTGAACATTGGAAGAACTGACTACATGATGTATCATCACTATGCTCTAACACGCTGACAAAATCGCTTCGATGCATATCCACTGAGGTACAAAATTTTCCTTATTATGATGGTTTAAAATATCTTAAGTTATTGTTGGATAAGTTTAAAGGGATGTACCAAAGTAACGACAATTCCAAGCCCTATATATTGCGTTGCGAGCTACGCCTGCCCATTGGTGGGTTACGCATAAAGACAACTTTGTCGAATGAAAGGAGTACCGAAGAATGATGAAGTTGAGGTTTGGGTACACCAACACCCATTTGGTGGAGAAATACACTGGAAAGGCAATCTACATGAGCATTTGGCACAATGGATGAATGCTATTGGAAATACTTAGAGGGGGGTGAATTAATATTCCTTAGAAATTGGCACTTTTAAATATTTTCAGAGCATTAGTTAATATTAAATTATTATTAATGTTTATGCACTAATAACAGTAAATATAATAACACAATAAACACAAGAATTTTAGGTGGAAAACCCCCTTTGGGTCAAAAACCGCTGAACGCTTTTCTAATAAATTCTTTAATCTTAAGCCCAAACTGAAGTGAAAGAAAAAACTTCTTAGAATTCTAGAAAATCATTCTTCTCTAGCCCCAACTGGAAGGACGCCCCAATGCCCTAGTTTCTTCATTAATCAAGTGAATGGAAGCCCCAACAACCTATCGAGCTACAACCTGTCCTAGCACCACCCTACCACCTTGAAGTGTTCACAGGCCCCAACCTGTAGACGACTTCATACACCTACCTAACACCTTCGTACCATCATATAATGAATGAAATAAGACAAGAGTGTGGATTCCCATACCAGGGACAACGATCCATGATACAATATGATTTACAATGATTTTGACCAAACACCAAATCACACTATAACCTATAACCCAAACATGATATCATCCCAACGGAGACTCCTATACCTCCCAATAATTCCTTTTCGACTATAGGTATATTGACTATTTTACAATGACTCTTCCAATTATCACAATTTTACAAATGACTCTTTTACAAATTTACAATGATCACTCTTGGCCTTGACACTTCTTCACAATATACGGATGGTTGTTATGTTTTCAAAGGATGTCCCACTGCAATGCTTCCTTTAATTTGATACTCTAGCTCTTGAATGCTCTCTTGATGTTGTCCTTGAGTCTTCTTCTACCTGCATGCAAATTTCCCAACGAAACACAATCCCAAAGCAAAAAAAATAAACACAACAACTATTTAACTTACCTCTGCCTGCAAACACACATTTAAGCACATAATAATAAATCAATAAAAATCAAATGAATAAAATGTGTACCTGAAACGTACTTGTTATTTGTGATTGTAGTTGACTTGTTGCAGCAGCTAACAAACTTTGAACACAAGCCTATAATCTACTTAAACATACCCAACCTTTATACGAAACAATATTTTATACAAGAATATACAAGAGATGAATATTGACTTAGACATACATAGGACAAAACTTACCCTAGCTAGACACAACCCTAGGTATAGTTATGCAAGACTGGAAACTAGCCTAATACATGGTATAGTGCAACAAATAGTTATTGAAATACATTATTAATGTAGGAAGGGAATTTGAATTATACATACCTTTATCTTTGCTTGATTACAGGTCTGCCTTTCGTCCCTTTCACAAAAAACTAAGGGTTATTCAATTTTGTTTAGGCCTGTGATATTTTTGAATGAGGAACAAAGACCAAGGCTTGTTGCTAAACAAAAGGACTGAGATTCTTAAATGAAATTGCAGATCATCAAGATATTTCCTTGCTTTTCTTTCATAGATTTAAGTGGGGTTCTGAGACCTTGATCCTTCACTTGATCTTGAATGGAGACAGTAATCCTTGGACTGAGATCTCAGAATTGTAATTCCTTGACCAATATTTTTTATGCTTGGAACTTCCGTGATATAGGCCTAGACTAAGAATTCACTACCTTACCCAAATATTCGCTAATCTTTTGGTGATTATACTTTATATAGACTTGCAATAGAACAAAACCTTGTTTTCTTGCTAATCTTTGATATACCTACAACAAAATAGGACCTTTCTACCCTGCCAAATACTTCAGTAATATTTGATAGAGACATTGCCAAAAACTTCGCTAACATTTGATAGACCTGTATAAGAACTGAGCCTTAACAAAATTTTTGATCTTTTTATTTTTATTTTTTTATTTATTTATTTATTTATTTTTATTTATTTATTTATTTATTTTTTATGGTAGTCCTAGATTTCAGAGATTATACATTTAGTTCATCATCACATCTATGCCAAAGTTTCACACATATATATAGTATAAGGTTCTCACTTAGACGTTGAATAGGGCTCCTTAATTATAGGAGATACCACATACTTTAGTAACAATATGTATCATTTGACCATCGGGTGTTTAGGCGGGTGTTCTTAATGTATGTTGGAGGAGTAATGCATAATATATTTAGAATGTTAAATATTTTAAAATATGTATCTTTTGTTATATAAGGTAATTATGTATCTTGAATGCTAATTTTTGTTCCAAGATACTATTGAATGTTGTGAACTTCTTGAACAAGTTAATGTCTATTTTTGGAGGAAAAATCCTAGTTACATTGCTCTCTAGTAAGATTTGTCTAGTCCTTTCTTTTCACTATCAACCAAAAATATTTGAAATACGATAAATGTTTTATATAATTTTTTTATGAATTATACTCGTAACAAGAACATTATAGAGAAGAGAAAAGGAAAAATAGTTAAATATCCTGAGCTCAAGCATAAAAAGAAGAAGATGAGGAATGGAGATAGTAAATATAGATAATTTAGTGAGGAATATAATCCAAATACATCCTTCTATTAAAAAATCACCTAGCAAACATGATTAAACAATTGTGTAGATTGGGAAGAGATTTATGATTACCGAGAAAGTGGTAATTTTGAAGAAGAATATGAGACAAACATGGAATATTTTAAATACATAAAATAATCAAGCCTACATATGGTAAATCATAGGCTAGTTATCCTTTAATATTATGACATGGTATGATAAAATATTTCTCATATTGATACTAGATCTTGTAAAATTGTAAATCCCCAAAAAAATGATAATAGGTTCCTTCATACCATATGACATTGGAAAAATGTATAAACTACATTCCCCATAAGTTTCTTTAGACAGAAAATTTGTACACCAGTTTGAGGAAAACAAGTTGAAAACAAAGAAAAGAGAAATGGTAAACCTCATATGATCTGGGTGGATATTGGAAACCAAACACCTCTTCCACTAAATCAATAATTCTCTATATTCTTATCATTTTCCTATGGTTTTTTGGGTCCCAAACATCAAGAGCTATTTTGAGGCTCTAAATGATGTTTTTGGGCCATTAAAGATGCTTGTAGTTTTTATGGCATGCCCCAACCCTTTTTAAAAGTTGCAATCTTTAGATATTTATTTCCAATGAGTTATTGTGCACCCTAAGTAGATATTATATGCAAACATTGTGCCCCCAAGACGTTAATGCGCCAACTAACCACCTTGACACCACAAATCTTTTGGAGCTTCATCTTCTAAGGTTAGAGTTTTATAGCTATAGGTTTATTTATTTATGTTAAAAGGCCATTATTTTGGCCTCTTCCAATAGATTTTTTGAATGCATGTTGTTGATCTCACTCTCTTCATAGATAACTATCTCCATTCTAGAATTCGAGTTGCTGATTATTGTGCTCTGAATTATATTCTTATGTGCATGTGTTTAATGTTTTTCCTAGTTTTCATTTCATTACTTATACAAATTGGATCATTGGTTTAAAAAAAATCTTCTCTTGTTGTTTCTCAACACATGTTCCTGATGCGTTTAGGGTCCAAAGAGTTTGGGCTGGAGATAGTTTCACTTGGGGATGGTTTCTTCACCAACTCAAGCAAATTTCCATGGTGGAGAAAACAAGATATGACAAAGTAGGATATATTATCAATTTGTGGATTAAGGAATAACTTACATGACATAGGAATGATATGATGAGAAATTTCAATAAAAACCATCAACAATAGCTAATAGCAGTTGAGCTACCTTCAAGAAGTCGTAGTTTCAAAGGTGTGCCACCCTTCAAGGTACAATTTAACTTTGGTATTACCTTATTTGAAGGTGAAATAGATTTATATGCTTTAGATAAATGGTTAAATTTGTCGGAGGAATATTACTTTATCGCAAAAAAATGACAATGAAAATATCACCTTCACACTCCTTAAAGCCCTTCCCTTTGTCAAATATTGGTGGGAAGGTTATTAAGAGAGGAAAAGTGAAGATGATTATGTAATATTCAAGGCATAAACCACTTGGGACTATTTTTTTGATTCCATCATGGGGGGATCTACCACTTCATGAATTATGATGACTAATACATGAGATGTACAACTTTGCAATAGGAGAGAGATCAGGTGGTGTTGAAGCACACCAATATTTTGCATACCTTGTGCTCGAAATTTGGTATCAAAGACTTTGATTGGAACCTAATTTTGAAGTACATAATAGAATACATAGGAACATCCAAATGGAATGTTGGATCAATTTACTATGCAAATTAACACAAGTCTTTAATTATCAATCTGGGTTTGTAAGCTTGGAAGCATGTCAAAAGTGTATGGATTTTAGTTGTAGTCAATTTTAGAAGATGAAATATAAAGATTGGAGGAAACACATATTACAAATATAAAATCTAATTAAGTAATTTGTGATTCACTTATGTAATATGTGTGGGATGAGGCTCCTAACTTAGGAGAGCCAGGTTGTCCTTCCCTATAATATTACTTCCATGAAGAGAAATCCCAAATCACTAATTAACAATAGTTTATGATATAGAAGATGTAAGAGAAGAGGCTCCTAAATAAGGAGATCTTGGCTGTCCTTCTTCACACTTCTATTTTATCATTTTCACCATTGCTTTAGAATTAGAAATTTAAAAATAACTTTAAACAAGGAAAAGAGGATGAATTTCAATTATAGTTCCTGATCAAATAGAAAGAGAATTTAACTTAAATTCTTGTTTTTCCCTTATATGCAAATTAGAATTAAACCAATATTCATCAAACAATCATAATAAATATTTACACATTTAAATACATCTGAAGCAAAAGCTAGTTTATGAAAATTTATGCTAAATTAACCAATAAGTGCACTTAGCTTGGTGTGGGGGGCCTCCACCTTTGCCTTGTGCACTTGAAGAAATCTCAGCTACATCAACTTCAATAAATTACCAAGCATGGAAAACAAATGAAAATGAAATAGTTTCTTCAATAAACTTTCAATCTTCAAAGAGTCTCAATATCAGATTATACAAATTCTACCTGCTCAAGCCTTCAATAGTCTTGGCTTAAATAGAGAAATAATAAACAAACTTGACGAAAATTTCTCTAGCAGTCATATCTATCCTAACCCCATCTATCTTGGTCGAATCCATCCATTTAGTTACATAAAATTTGGAAAATCCCAACAAATACTAAATTTGACCTATTTCCTAGGGATTTTCTGAACAGCAGGTCATGTTTGACCAGATTTGACCATTCCTATTTAGCTCGATTTGAATGAACCAATAGGTACACATGCATCCTTGGTTCTCAAGATTTCCATATCTATGCTCAGCTCATGCCTAGGTGTCCTGCAAGTATTACTTCAAAGGAACATTACGGGAATTTTCAGTTCTGTCCAAAAATACACTTAGTAACCAATTTTTGCAAAAATATCTAAAATTTGAAAAACATAATTTATATACCTGAATATGAAAAACAAGACTAAAATGAAGTATATATAGGTGAAATAGGATGGAATATGGTGCTAAATAGATGTATTTAGGATAGGAAAAAATGACCAAAATTGAGGGCCAACATGGATATGGATTTCTTAGACATCTCCTCAGAGTGATACACTTATATGTAACCTATCAAAACTAAGTAGAAATTGAGACAAAGGAATAAATGAGAGTGTAGCTCTACAAGTACACCACAACATGATCCTAGAAAAGGCATCCCAAAGTCATAAAACAAGGGATAGAGTAAGGAAACCCAAACTCAAGACAACCATCCTAAATCACAAGAACATAATGTAGTTGGAATTAAAAAAAGGACACTAGAAACCAGCATAAGTTCCACAAAATCCCCTAGCACAATAGTAATGAATTCCACTTGAAACAATCATTGTTGGTTAAGATTAAAGAAAAATAAATGGACTCTAGCTTTGATTCTAATTTGGAATGGATAAAGGAAAGTGTATCAATATTTAACAAAAGAGTTAAAGAATCACGAGGGGGGAGAGCCTCTTGCATTTAAAAATGTGGTTGAAGAGGACCCCAATATATTTCATTGTTTGACAACAAGAACCAGAAGAACCTAATATCATCCAAGGTCATCATCAAATTTAAGATTTAAAATATACCATGCCGCCAAACATACACCATTGGTTGGTTGCGCTATGTATGATATATCTATGTTAACCAGCAAAGCAATGCGTCTTATGTCATCAAGCCCTTCAATATGAAGTATTGTGTGATGTTGCCTCAATAGAAGTTAGTAATGTTGTTTTAACACAACCTTATATGTGGAAACACTATGATTTTTACGAGCCTCATCCCTGTAGTGTCAGTATTACCCTAGGAGGTCACCTCTATGGAGTACCATAAGTAGTTATGACTATTGTATTTTCATCAAGCTCAATAAAACAATGCCAAAAGGTAATCTCTTAGACTGCAAAATTTGTCCTCTTCATTATTTGGTCAAAATGTAAAAATAAGGTCATCATGACCACCACAACGTCAACACAAGACCTTTGTGCACAAAAAAATCAACTATACAAGATTGCTATAGAGATATTTACATTTCATTTGTGGAGGTGCCTCTACACTACCAGGACAAATAATTAATTGATTTGATACATGGTGCTCATTTCACTAAAGGCCCATTATGTAGACCCTCTCTCTTGGATAATTAGGAAATAAAACATAATATTCATGAATTCATCCAAAAATACCACATTAGACTATTAATGTGCCCTTCATTCTCCCCCTTAATGTTATCATTAATGTGCTTGTGTAGAAGAAGGATGGTACATGGAGATTTTATATTAATTGCAAATCCTTGAAAAAAATCATTGTCAAGAATAGATACATGATCCCCCGTATTGGTGATATTCTTTATTAGAGTAAGGGTGTCAAGTTATTTAGTAATATTGATCTATATTTAAGATACCACTATGTTCTAATTAAACAAAACAATGTATGGAAGCAAACCTTCAAATCTAAATAAGGCCTTTTGAGTGGTTGGTCATGCCCTTTGGCTTGACTAATGCTCCAACAATGTTCATGAGGGTGATGAATTATATCCTTCGTCAACTCATAAATTCTTTTATGTTTGTATATTTAAATGATATTTTCATCTTCAACAGATCCTACATAGAACATTTGCAACACATTCAACAAGTCCAAATCACCTTATCATAACACAATATTTAAGCCAAACTAGATAAATGCTCATTTAACATGCAATGAATTTAGTATCTAGGATACATAATGGATGAACATTGGTGCATGTAAACCCATCCAAGATCCATGCCATTCGGTATTGGAAAACCTCAACAGTTCTAACAGAGCTCCACAACTTTTTGGTCCATTCTAAATTTTAGCCAAGGTTCATGTTGGGGTTCTCTCATATTGCTTGGCCCTTAAGTCAAGTGACCAAGGGTGGAACTAAAGAAAATATTTTCTTGTATGAGACACAAAGAAAATCATTCAAGGATTTGAAATATCACCTTTATTCTATACCAGTCCTCACCCTATCAAACCTACAACAATCATTTGAGATAGAGAAAAATTCCCTCCAATTATGCTACTAGTGCACTCTTCACTATGTAAGGACATATAGTGGCCTATCATAGTGAAGCACTCTCTGATATTGTCTAGATATTCCCCACCTATGATAAGGATATGTGCTCCATCACTTAGGCATGGAAATCGTGGAAGAATTATACTATAGTGAAGGATACAATCATCCACACTAATGTTAGGTCCCCATAATACTAGTGTATCCCCCATATTGTTATTGTTGTGCCCCATTGAATCCCACTATTATTATTTTTGTACCCTTAAATTATTATTTTTATGTAAGCCCTAATTATATTTTGACCCCTTAGACTCCTATATATACCAAGGAGGTCTTGTCATCTTAATCATCCAAGAATTGTTCATTTAGGTGATGTAAATGGAGGTTCCCCCCTATAAGTTGTCTTATTATCTAGCTTTTTTTTTTTTTTTTTTTCTCTTTATCTATCATTTCTTTTATTTATATGCTATTTTTTATCTGCATATGTAAAATTTCATGTCAAAGCTTTGGATCCTAGGGTTTTGCTGCTTAAAAATGGTCATCATGGAATTTTCCATATAATTTTTTTCTTTGGTGAAGCTTCAGACTTTTAAATTGGTATCAAGTGAAGGATAAATATTTATAAACATATATATATTATTTAATACCTTAGTTTGCTAAATTTTTGGAGATATGGTTCAAGGAAGTTAGGCTTTTTGCATGCTCCAGAATTCAATCTCAAACAGTGTTCTAGGGAAACTTGTCATAACTTTCTCTTCATGCATAAAATTGGAATTTTGTAAAACTTGACTTAAAGTGCACAAACTATAGTTTTTCTTGTATCAATTTCATGGTTGAAGGTTAAAATAATGACACGTGGTATATTATACAAGTTCACTCTACTCATCCAATCCATAGTCAGGTCATTGTGGGATATTTGGGATAACTTCATATTGAAAAATTCAAACTTGGTCTAACTAGTTAGTAGTGGGGTTGATAATAATACAAAGATGGCTACAACATGACACAATTTTGTACCTTGGGGGGTCTAAATCACAAAGATATAATAGTATAAATTTCAACCTTATCAACAAGCTCAAAATCAAGCTCTAAAAGGTGTGTATTTTTAACTTTGCATAAATTTTGTTTGAAAAATAAAGTTGAAGTGATTCAAATTTAATAGTGAAGCATAGATATCATTAATTGTTCTAAAATTCCTCCCAAACAAAAAAAATTCTACACCTGTTAAGCCCTTAGAAAGCTCTACTATACGAAATGTAACATGATATATCAAAATTACGGGACCAAGTGCAGCAAATGTCTCTCTCACAACGAGAAAACAAAGATGACATGGATGGTTTAAAAGGGGACATGGAGGGTTTAAAAGAACACATGGAGGTTTTGAAGGAATATTTGACAAAGTTGCTACAAGAAAGGATTCCTAATGGTGACAAAGTAGCCCATCAAACTCATGATGAAAACAAAAGGAATGTGAATCATGATTTTAGAGACTCCAACTTTGGGATGAAGATTGAGCCTATTCAAAAGTTTTATGTGAGGAAGTTTGATGGCAAGGATTCATTAACATAGATAATACAAATAGAGCAGTTCTTTGATCCTAACACACAGAAAAGGTACGTATTGCATCTTTATATTTAGAACCCAATTAGTTTGTTTGGTATAGATAGCTTTGTTCTCATAAATTGCTTGTCACTTGGGAAATTTTTACAAAGGTTTTGATAGGACATTATGAGGATACAAAGAGAAATACCTTCTTTATCTAATTCATAAATATCAAACAAAAGGGTTTAGTTGGGGAGCATATTGAGGACTTCCAAAGATTGAATATCAAGGTAAATGTTATTCCAGAAGAGAATCTAATTGTTTTCTTCATATGGAACTTAAAGGATAACATCCAACATGAAGTTTTCCTTTGGGAACCTAAGTCAATGGAGAATGCATTTAGGGTGGGAATAAAATTGGAAAGAAAAATTATGGCAACAAAGAGGTCTACCACTCAAAACTATAAATATGGAAGTGTTGATGCTCCTAGTCCCCCATAACCTACATGGTTGACACCACAAAAACTCAAGGAAAAAAGAGAAAGAGGACTTTGTTATAGTTGTGATAGAAAATACACTAAATTTCATAAGTGTGCTTATAAGAAATTATTTTACATATAATGTGAAGAGGTGGAATAAAAGAAACAAGAGACGTCAAAAGAAGAATATATACACTAGGAATTGATCTGAAGGGTTGAACAAGAAGAAATGAATTCAACCATATCTTGCAATTCATTGGTTGGAATTACCACTCCTTAAGAAGAAAGAGGTAATAGTGTTGATTAATTAAGGTAGTAGTCATAATTTTATTCATTTTAAGATAGCGAAGGATTTGAATTTGTTTCTATATCCAACACTAGAGTGTCAAGTGATGGTTGCAAATGGAGGAACTATAAATTTCTCAGGGAAGTGTCATAATATCAATCTAACCATGGGAGAATATGTGTTATTTAGTCCAATGCTTTCCATTCGAATGGGTGGTTTAGATGTTGTATTAGGAGTCCAATGGTCACAATATTTAGGGATAATAACTTTTAGTTTTCAAGAATTTTTCTTGATTTTTTTCTCAGAAGGAAAAGAAATTGAATTAAGGGATATCATAGGGAAACCTAGGAATGTAATTAACTCTAATGGAATGAAAAATATTTTGAATAAGGAACAATTATGGGTAATTTCACAATTATGGGTAATTGCACAATTATGTTCGAAACATCTAAGCCATTCATTTCTCCATATCTCCAAAGAGTCCTTGACAATCATTCTGAGGTATTTGAGACACCCAAACGTCTCTCACCTATTTGTGATCATGATTATGTTATTCACTTGATTCCAAGAAATTCTCTTCAAAGTATCATACCTTATAGATATACCTATGCCGAGAAGAGTGAAATTGAATGTATGGTTACAAAAATGCTAGAGGTAGGTATAAGTCAACCTAGTCAAAGTTCTTTCTATTCTCCAGTAGTACTGGTGCACAAGAAGGATGGGTCATGGCATATGTGTCTAGATTATAGAGAGCTCAACAAGCTCACTATTAAAGATAAGTTTCCCATTCCTGTCACTGATGAATTGTTGGATGAACTACATGGAGCAATTTACTTCATTAAGTTGGATATTCATTCATGATATCATGAAATTAGAATGAAGACAAAAGACATTTTAAAAACAATGTTTAGAACTCATGAAGGTCATTATGAATTTTTGGTCATGCCTTTTGGCCTTACTAATGCACCTTCCATATTTCAAAGTTCGATGAATTCCGTTTTCAAACCCACCCTTAGAAAACTTTTGTTAATAATTTTTTATGATATATTAATTTACAAAAAGTCTTGGAAAGATCATGTTCAACATCTTGATGAGGTACTCAAACTATTGGATGAGAGAAAATTATATGCAAAACCATTCATATGTTTTTTTGGGGTATAAGAAGTAGAATATTTGGGCTATATTATATCTCATGAGGGCATTAAGGTAGACCCTAACAAAATTAAATCTGTCAAGAAATGGAAAATCCCCACAACATTAACACATCTTCAAGGATTTCTTGAATTGATAGTGTACAATCACAAGTTTGTTAAGAATTGTGGGAAAATAGCAAAATCTCTAACAAATCACTGAGAAAACATGCATTTATTTGGACTTCAAAATAAACTAGGGCATTTGAACATCTCAAATACGCAATATGATGGGATTTGGTCTTTAGCTACACCATACTTCACAAAAACCTTTACTGTGGAATGTGATACCTTAGGAAATGGAATTGGTGCTATTTTAATGCAAGAAGGAAGATTCGTTTCTTTTGAAAGTCATACAACCAAGGGAATTTATTTACAAAAACCTATTTATGAGAAGGGAATGTCTACAATACTACATGCATTGAAAGAATGGCACCCTTACCTGATGGGAAGACACTTAAAGGTAAAAACAGATCATGATAGTCTTTAATAATTCTTGAAAAGAATATTATCTCTAGAAGAGCAACAAAAATGGGTCACAAAGATGTTGGGTTATGATTTAAATCATTTACAAAAAAAGGAAGAAAAATGTTGTTGCATATGCACTCTCAATAAGGGATGAGGATGTGGACGCATTTCTCTATGTCATTTTTATTATCTAACACGATTCGATAACTAAAGCAAGGAATGAATGGAAGAATGATGAAGAGTTATGGGCACTCATTCAAAAGTTGTAGAAATATCCTAATGGATACAATACATTCATTGTGGTACAAAGATCACTTATATTTATGTAAGAACTCAAAATTCAAGAAAAAGGTTCTTTTGGAATTGTTCATCTCTCCTATAGGAGGGAATTCAATATTTTTAAAAACTTGGCATAGGGTTAAGAAGGAATTTTGTGGGATGCACTTAAATATGATATTCAAAAGTTTGTGGTAGAATGTTTGGTTTTCCAACAAAATAAAGTTGAGACAATTAAGACCCCATGTATTTTACACCATTGACCATTCCAAGTCAGCATTAGGAGGAGGTATCAATGGATTTTATCACAGGCTTACCCAACTGTGAAGGAAAGAATGTCATCATGGTGGTAGTTGATAGACTTACCAAGTATGCACACTTTTGTGCACTACATCTTTAAAATCTAGTACAACCGCTACTACATTTGTGGAAATAGTTCAAAAGCTACATGTAGACCCAAATATTATTTTAAGTGATAGAGATCTCTTTTTCACTAGAATTTTTTGGACATAATTATTTTATTTTGTTGGTACTCAATTAACTCATAGCTCATATTATCATCCTCAATCTGAAGGGAAACCTGAGATAGCGAAAAAATGCTTGGAAGGATATTTTCATTTCATAAACAAACACAATGGATCAAGTGGTTAACTATGGTAGAATGGTGTTGTAATATCCCTAGGTTAAAATCCATGTAATAAAATTAATGAAGGCAAAATAAGACCAAGGTCATGGGACAAATATTCCAAGCTGAATGTTGGGAAAAAATGTAGTAACAGGGATCACTTGTGATTAATTAATGGCTATGGAAATTGGCAAAGGAAATGACAAAGGATTTGGAAAGGCACGAGGAATTTATTGGCATTTTATTTATGAAAATAGTGAAAAGTAGGAGAAAAGGAAGGTGAAAGGTCACATATTGCATGTGAGGAGGAAAATGAAGGAAAATAATGGAAAATGAAGAAAATTGAGGCCTCAATGATAAAAAGTATTATGAGGATCAATTCATATATTTTTTTATCATTTTTAGCTTG
The DNA here is from genome assembly GCA_000404065.3 of Pinus taeda. NCBI lineage: Eukaryota > Viridiplantae > Streptophyta > Pinopsida > Pinales > Pinaceae > Pinus > Pinus taeda. The sequence goes on from APFE030959188.1 coordinate 61,144, forward strand.
CAGCTCTCTCTCATACTATTGCACACTTAGAGTTTTATTGGAGCACTCTTGGAGAATTGTGACATACTTTGGATTTGGAGCAAGAAGGAAAAGGAAAAGAAGGAAAGAATAAGGGAACATCGGGTCAAAAGTTACAGTGGGGTTTTCTTGCAGGTATCAAGTTTCATGTATTATTTCCTTTCTATTTTTGACATGCATGAAATATGCATGTGGCTATTTGGTTATGATCTATCATTGGCATGGAGGATTTCCTAGATTGGAAGTGGTTTTTCCTAGCCTTACCATTTCCTAGATAACCATGGTGTTGTGGGTTTTACCTTTTGTTTCTAGTTGATGCTCATGTTGTGGCTATGGATTGAGTTATTATTTGGACCTAGAGCCTTGGTTGGACCAATGCTTTGAAAACCCTGTAAAAACTTGGGTTGAGTTACTAGTCCTAGAAGGCCTAGTTGGAAAAACAATCTGGAGCCCTTGGTGGGTTGAGTTACTAGCCTTGGAATAACTGGTTGGATAAATGCTCTGGAGCCCAACAACAGCTGTGTGTTCAGTTACCAGTCTTGGAGATGGTTTGGAACAAATGCTTTAGAGCCCTGGACAACTTGGGTAGAGATCTATCTGATTATGGTTAGTGATGATCGCCCATGAGGTGGAATCATTGGTTGAGGGTTGAGGTGGTTTGGCTTCAGGAATCCCTAGTTTGGTTTTAGTTTAATTATTCCATGATATCCCACATTCATGCTTGGAATATGGCGTGAGTGTGATTAGCTAAAAGAAATATTTGGTTAAGCCCAATCTATGGTCTGGTGGTACATGGAAGTTCCTGAGTTGGTTCGATTTCATATGTTAACAAGAACTCTTTTTCTCTTGTGTTATATGTGTAAATGTACTTTATATTATGTGTCTTTAATGGTGTTCTATCATTGATATTTCTCTGGTTATATGGTATTTATAAGCATGGTTTATGATAGACTTGAGTTATGGCTCTCATCATGTTTTGGTTAGTAAATGAAATTTTAATTAATGTATGAACAAATAGATGATAATGCAACTATTATGATAGGGCATCAAACCTTCTTGATTATTATCATATAAGTATGAGTTCCCTATGTTCATATGTGTATTTATGACCTATACATTACATGTTTATGATGTGTTTGAAGGAATTACTATCATGGTTAGGCCTTGTTAGGTCAGATTATTGTCTAAGTTTTGTATGGAAGGCATTTTCCCTGTGTCATTTATCATTCCTGAGAGTTTCATTAAGTTATGGGTAGTGTTATGGAAACTAGCCCCAAAAAAGTGTCTCAGATCCTGTAGTTGCATACATAGAACTGAGTGAAAAAAACTGCAGTCACTCCCTTGCAGGCTTGTGCATGTGACTAGAGGGTTACAATCAATTTCTAGAAGTGTTGTGCCACTGCTTGGGGGTCGAGGACATAAAAAAATAGGTTTAACTCAGGGACTAGGTACCAGGAAGGGTGGTTTAGCCTTTGGGGGTCTTGTAGCACCTGAGGGAGGTTAGTAAGGTTTTGGTTTTGTCGATTCCACTTTGTTAAGGTGATCTAGGAGGTTGAACCATATTATAGTAACTCTTTGCCACATATTTACCCTGATGGATTGGTAAACTTGGGTAAGTGTGGGAGGAGGGTGTTATAGAGTGCATTCAAAGCATGGTTCAACACTTGGACTAGATGGGTGCAATGCCTTTTCATGCATGCATGTAGGTTGTATATGTGCTTGTTAGGTATACATGGTGATGGTCATTGTTGCAATTGTGTTTTCATGTAGAAGTTGATGATGCTAATGTTAGGATGTGTTTGTCATGGATGCATGTTGGTTGCATATGCATTTGTTATGCATGTCACTTTTATATGTTGTTAAGCATGCATTGTCATGGTTATGGTGATGCCTGCATGGTAGGTCATACATGCATCATGGTGGTTATTATGTAGTTTTTTTCATCATGACATTGTTGGTATGTTATGATCTTGATATTTTGACAAAGATAGAGCGGGAGAAGAAGATTGTTACAGCGAGGTTGCAGCATTGGACCTTGGGGTAAGAGCAGATCGTCATACAAGTTTGTAAGTTGGGCATGCAAGTATGTTGGTTAATGTTTGTTATATGAATTAGGGTTATAGACATGTTTTCCATTCTATTTTTGTTGTGGTTACATGCATGATAGATACTGATGAATCAGTGTGGCTATATGCACATTCATCGGATTGTCATGCATGGTAGTTAACATGTTATTATATGCATTGCAGTCATATACATGATGGTTATGGTTATTGCAGCTAAGATCTTGATGTTATATGTATCCTGCTAATATGGATTGGCCTATGCATATGGTTATGGTTATGATATTCAGGTATGAGTCAATATATTTGTGATATTGTGTCGTACTAATCCCCTGAGATACATTGATGTATGAGTTTGGTTATATCATATATTTGGTTTATCTAACATGGTATGTTTATCGATTGCCTGAATGTTTTATTAATAGAATGATGTGAGTATGTGTGTCTATAATATTGCTTGAAGGAATGATCTTATTTTAAGATGGTTATACCAACACGACAAGTGCTAAGACAGTTGACATGTACTTGAATATTAGTGGGTGCTAATTGTAGTATTATGATTAATGACTATGAGTAGATTATGTCATGGTTGTTAGTCTTGGTAAATTTTGATTTCAAATTAATAGACACAATGTATTGATATTTGGAATGTGTAACTAACACGTGTGAAAATTTGTGGGGAAAGATGCTTGGCATTAGTGTGACAAGGTAATAGTTGATTTGTTTATATAACTAACAGCTGGTGATGTGACCATACAACGTAAGACTTGATTGCAGCAAGGTAAAAGTTAAAAGAAAGGAATTGAGTGAAAATTACTTTGGCTATGTTTGGAAACCATAATTCCAAATGAATGAGTGCCTTGGATGAATATGGGAAGTCTTCTTAACCTTGACTTCGTTTGACATTATGTGGATATGTGATATATTCATGAACATGTATTTGACAAGTGTATTAGCTAGTTTCAAGATATAGTTGGATCTGTCAAGGGAATTGGAGTCCCTTGAGAGATGGCATGGATGGTTTCATTACAAGGCAACATGCTCAACACAATGAGATAAGGTAAATAGTATGTTGATATGTTTATTTATGCACTGAAATTTGTGTGTTTATGATAGTATAATGCAAGGGACATACATGGAAAAGAGACTACCATGAAATCTTGAAGAAGACTTGGGTTGAAATTTTTCTTGGAGGCATTAGAAACTCATGGGGATTGAGTCATGGTGATTTTTGGGAGTTTTATGCTTTCGTTCTTTTGTTATTTGTTTGTGCTTGATTTATAGTTTTGTTTATGTTTGGTGCATGATCATGCCACTTTGTTTGTGGTATCATATTAATATTGGTCTTTCATGGTTTTCTTCTTATTTTCCTTCTTGTTCTTTCCTTTTATGTTTTGAGGGTCTTTGGAATTGGTTTGGGAAGGAGTAAGTTAATGGAGCTCGGGTAGAGTTGAAAGAAATCCAACACAAAATGTAAGAACCAGATGAAGCTTGGTGCATGAGTAAAGGGTAGTTGAAGGTAAGGGTATGACATCTAGTTGGATTGGTTGGGTCCATTGGTGTAGATGGATGGTGATAGGATAGTCCTGAGAAAGGTAATAGGAAAGGTAAAGTATGTGGATTTGATGCATAAAATGTATTTGATATGTTGGGATCTATTAATCTCAATGTTGTGCATGTTGTGCACAAATAAAGAGATTTCTCTTAACCTAGACCTTATGATATCTAGTAATTATGTTGTGATCATGATTATGCTAATGTATGTATGTGTATAACTATATGTATGTATGTTTTTGTCTGAAAGTGTCATCAAGAATCATTCTCGTGGAGGAATGATTTCTTATGCAGCTGAATGTCATGAAGATGTTCTTGGTTGTATGAGGAATCGAGTTGGAATAATGTCCTTGAGAGATTTATGAGATCAGTATCATGTGGATATGAATTGATATTACATGTTTATACTATGTTTATGTTATGGACAGGTAAGATTGAGGGATACATTAGAGGAACAAAAACAATGTGATTTGTGGCATGTTGAAACAAGCATGAATAATGGAAATACACTAGAAGTAAGGTTTCTTGGTAGAGTTAGTGCATGGTCTCTAGATGTGCAGTACTATTGTTATGTATTTGTTGTACATGTTGTACCTATAGTGTTGTGTGCGTGTTGTATATGCAATGCTATGTACATATGGTGTTGTGTACATGTTGTATATGCGGTGTTGTGTACATGTTGGATATGCGATGTTGTGTACATATGGTGCCATGGGCATATTGGATATGTCGTGTTATGTACATATGGTGTTGTGAACATGTTGTATATGTGGTGTTGTTTACATATGGTTTTATGTACACGTTTCATGTGGTGATGCGTACATATGGTGTTATGTACATGTTGTATATGTATTGTTGTGTACATATGTCCATGTGGTGTTGTGTGCATGATTTTACATGTGGTTTTATATGCATGTGGTGTTGTGTACATGTTGTACATGGGGTGTTCTGTGCATGTGTGTCATGAAGGAAAATTCCCTCTATGAACAAAGGTGATCTCTCTATCCCAATGAGTTGGTCTAGAAACAAACTAAAAAAGCTAACATACGCTTTCCTAGCTTATGTTTAACAAATGCAAAGAGAGAGAATGACCTACCTCACTCTGATGCTAATCACTCAATCCTTTGGAGATGAATTTGATTCCTTTGCTTCCAGGCTCTCTTCTTACTTGTTCTTCACATCCGAGTACCTGCAAGAAAGATAAAAGAGAAATACAAGGTACAAGAGCATATATGACATACATCAAGCATAAAATACTATGGTAGATCAAGGAATATTAAGCTAAAAGCATAAAAATGCACAAAATTATGGAAAGTGAACATCAGGTGTATATATTAATAAGCTAAAAAGGGAAGCATACAACCTATGACTCGATGTTGGAGACCTACTTTTGGTGGATGTCCAAGTCCAAGCAAAGACTCTTCAAGCACTCCTCCTCTAAATTAGAATGGGTAGCATTTGGGCATAATCTCAGTATAGGAATGCAAGCAATCAATGACAAACACTTTGGGGAGGGAAGGGAGTTGATTTATAGGAAGGGAGAGGGAGTTAGGGATCCAAAAAAGAGGGAGGAAGGTCCAAATTTCAAATGGAAAGCCCATAATTATATATCAAGAAATCCAAATGGGAGAGCTCAACCATATTTACAACAACCAATATCCATCTCGTTGTTCTCGAAGTTTCTAGCACACGAAGCTTCTCCCCCAATTTGGGAAAACCTGCCAAAAGAGGTTCAGCGTGAGTTTTCATACAAAACTCATGCTAGTAGCACTAGGGTAAAACAGTGCAACCTGCCATCAACATGGGCAAGTAGTGGAGCAAAGCATGCTAGCCCTAAAAATTAGGGTTCTAGCTAACCTTCTTCATAATTAACTCAAGGAAGTTTTCCTTTGGCTTGTTAGGGATGTTTTTGTTTATATATCATGATGGATATACTTAAAAATCATCAACATTTTGGCACTTCGGGATATGGAACAAGAAATGAACAGGAGGTGTGACAAAATACTGTGTAGCAGATGCCCCCTACAACATGAACGAATAACAAGGAGTGATGGCTAAGATTCCTTACAAGCCAAGGCGAGGACTAGAACAACACTATCAGTGGACCTGCAAATCAAGCATATACATCCATACATACATACATATATACATATAATATATATATAATATATATAATATATATTATATATATAATATTATATCAGACATCTTTTATAAACATGTCTAGTGATATATGAATAGGCATATAATGATACATGAATCCACGATATGGTCGTAGCCACTCGAAAAAACAGGTTCATATATATGAACCCATGATATGGTTGCAACCATCTGTACAACGAAAAGCATCTATACAATCATGAATAATTCATAAATTGACGCAACCTGGATTTTATTAGATAGAATCTAGGGTCTTGCACTCCTTCTCGACCTAATCAATGGACGAATTCTAACATGTGAATAGATGTTTCAAAGTCAAACATGATAGAAAACCACCTGATTACAGATCAACAATGTAAACCATTAACAAGCATGTGAGAAACCACCAATAATGATAATGGGTCTCAAGGTACAAGAAGCACAATCCACGAATGTAAAGAATGAATATAAAGTTGAACACCCATGGAATCATATAATCGAAGGTCAATGGTGTAAACCTATCACCAAATGCAAAGAAATTGTCACTAAGGCATGCAAGCTCTAAGGTACTGGAAGGGAATTTCTAGATCATCTTCCTGAATAATGAACTGAAGTCGACATGAAGTGATCCGTTGAAGGAGGGCCATAATGAATCCCACATCATTGACACAAAATAAAAGGATATAGTAGAGTAGATAAGTGTGATCTAGGACTGTGGTAGAAATTTAGACAGTGTATAAGCGGTAAAGAAATACAGATAGGACTTCTATTGAACATATTGGCGACACGACTCGACAGTTTGGCAACATTTGACTCAACACGAAATCAGAGGTCATGATGATGAAGTGGTATAATCATATGAGAGGCAAAATGGATCTCCCAAGTCGAGGAATGAAGTGACTAAGGGAGGACGTCCCAAACCCAACACGAGTAATAGATGAGTGTCATGTTCAAGAGTTAAATGTTACCTTTACAAAAGACAAGAGATGGTCAATTTCACTTTTGCCCCACAATTTCTAGTGAGTAGACCATTATTTTTTATCGCAAGCTTTAAGGGGATAACATATTCTTGCCATATAAGTTCATCCTTTGGATGAATCAATCCTAGTAAGTTTTACGAGCACTAGGAACGAGAAAATTGGTCTTGTCATGGTGACAAGTCCTGTGTCATTTATGTTTTACGAGTCTGACGGAGGGGAAAATCGGCATATTTTTCATGTTTAGAGAGTTTGAAAAAGAAGAGGAAAAGAAAACTCCAAAGGTCCCTTTTCTTAAATCATATCTTTCACCCGAAATGGTAGAAAACAATATCCAAGAGAACCTCTTAGCCATGTTTGACTAAGGTATTCCTTTTTCGTATAATAGTCTATCTCAGTCTAGAAAAGAGTTAAAATCATAATGAGTATACATCATTTCATTTACTTTAACGAGTTAATAATGACAAGTAATCGATAATATTTTCCAGTTTAGAGAGTCAAAAAAGAGCTTAAAGATGACTCTACCCAGAGGAATGAATGGTATAAAAGGATAGCAACTTGTTCCAATCATGATGGAAGTGCTCAAAACATTTAATTCTCAAGAGGCTGCCTAATAAGACCACTCATTGCAGATGTTTCTCAAGCAAGGGTAAAACAAGCAAGTGAAAGCATATGATCGAAAAAAGAGATGGTGAGAATGGAATGAAAAAACTAAGTTTCATATGGTAAAAATAGGCTGATAAAGATGGCAATCATGAGAGGTAAAGTGGAAATGTTTTCGTTTTTTCATAAGCTTGAAACATGGGAAAAAACTCTGCTTAGATTTGGCTTCATTTTTACACAAGCTTGAAACAAAGATAAAATATGCTTGAGATAAATTTGCATGTCCCCAGCATAATGACTCAATTGTAGGTACTTTCCATTTTGTTGTGAAGGAAAATCTCCTCTATAGATAGAGGAGATCTCTCTAGCCCAATGAGTGGGTCTAGCAACAAACTAAACAAGCTAACATACACTTTCCTAGCTTATGTTTAACAAATGCATAGAGAGAGAGAGTGACCTACCTCGCTCTGATGCTAATTGTTCAATCCTTTGGAGATGACTTTAATTCCCTTCCTTCCAAGTTCACTTCTTACTTGTTCCTCTCATATGAGTACCTACAAGAAAGATCAAAGATCAGTACAAGGTACAAGAGCATATATGGCATACATCAAACATAAAATACCTTATAGATCAAGAAGTATTAATCTAAAAGCATAAACATTTACACAATTATGGAAAGTGAACATCAGATGTGTATATTAATAAGCTAAAAAGGTAAGCATACAACCTATGCCTTGATGTTGGATACCTACTTTTGGTGGATGTCCAAGTCCAAGTAAAGACTCTTCAAGCACTGCTTCTCCAAGGTAGAATGGGCATCATTTGGGCATAATCTCAGTATAGGAATTCAGGTAATCAATGACCAACCCTTTAGGGAGGGAAGGGAGTTGATTTATAGTAAGAGAGAGGGAGTTAGGGATCCAAGAAAGAGGGAGGAAGATCAACATTTCAAGGGAAAGCCCATAATGATAAGATCAAGAGCTCCAAATGGGAGACCTCAACCATATCAACAACAACAAATATCCAACTCATTTTTCTCAAAGTTTCTAACACATGAAGCTTCTCCCCCATTTTGGGAAAATCTGCGAGAGGAAGTCCAGTGCGAGTTCTCATCAAAATCTACGCTAGCAGGCGTAAAATAGTGCAAATTGCTATTAGCATGGAAAGGCAGTGGAGAAAAGTGTATTGGCCCTAAAAAATAGAGTTTTAGCTAAGATTATTCATATTTGACTCAAAGAATTTTTTCTTTGGTCTTTAAGGAATGTTTTTGTCTGTGAATAATGATAGACATACTTCACAATCGTCAAAATTTTGACACTTCGAAATATGGAACAAGAATTGAATAGGAGGGGTGACAAAATATTGTGTAACAATGTGGTGTCATGTACATGTCATGGATGTGGTGATGTGTACATGTGGTGTTGTGTACACGTCGTGAATGTGGTGTTATGTACATGTGTTGTTGTGCACACGTTGTGCAGGTGGTGTTGTGTACACGTTGTGCAGGTGGTGTCGTGTACATGTGATGTTGTGTAAGTGGTTCTATGTATAGATGGTATTGTGTGGTATTGTGTACATGTTGTACATGTGGTACTGTTGTACATGTGGTATTGTGTGCATGTCATACATGTTATGTTGTGTACCTGTGATATTGTGTGCATGTCGTACATGTTGTGTTGTGCACATGTGGTGTTGTGTATGCACATTGTGTAGTGTGTTACATGTTGTGTTATGCACATGTAGTACTATGTATGTGCACTATGTAGTAGTGGTATCATGGCATGTGTATTCATTGTGTTGTACTCTGTGTACATATATGTATTTTTTTGCACACTGGTTGTCAGTGTATTTATTGTGTGATACATAGTGTATGGGTATATCTATTGTGATATAAACTATGTGTATGCGTATGTGATTGAAGGGAAGAGGAGGCATTGGGTGCTTGTCGGGTTTGGAAATCGATCTAGTGTGTGTATATAAAGGAAAAAGAACAAAGGTAGAAGCAAATAATTATTTGAAGGATAAGCATCAGTGTTTTATTTCTGTATTAATTATGCATTTGATCTATGATTTTGATTTATGATGGTTACATGTGATCTATGATTTTGATTTATGATGGTTACATGTGATTTATGATTTTGACTTATGATGGTTGCATTTTGAGCTAACTGGATGTGATATGTTTATTCTTGATGTTTTGATCAAACAACTAGTTTGACTTGTTGTGACAGGAAGTTTACAAAATTGCAAGTGTACCTTATTGATAGGTCATCAATGAGGTATGATGTGAATTTATTTCAATTTATATTGAGTCTAATAGAAAAAAAAGTACTTGGTACAAGAAATCATGAAAATTACTGGTTGGAAATGACTGCAAGAATGTTATAATAAACGGTGAAAGGAATTGGAATAGGTAGTAGTATGTTGGTAAAGCATTCAGGAGCAAGGCCATTATGGGACACTAATAGTCAATAGTGTCATTGATTTCCATGAGCATGTTCTAATCAGTATGATGGTTTTGAGGCAGGGATATGCCTTGGTTTTTGGACCTTCTGATGCGAGGAAACCTTACCAAGGGATGTCAGGGAACTTGGTCATGGTTTCAACAATGGTTATTGTAAATACTGCAATGAGCTATGTTATAAAGCTCCATGGGCAATATGTTTTGGTCTTTAGCAATCTTGTTGGTTGTAGGTTTCATAGAACACTGAGGATGGTGTTCCTTAAGCGGGAAGGGTTTGTAACAACCTTGGGTAAAAATCCACGTAATAAAGTTAACAAATGAAAAATAAGACCAAGGTCATGGGAAATGTATTCCAAGCTAAATTTTGGGTAAAAACATAGTGACAGGGATCACTTGTGATTAATTAATGGCGATGGAAATCAGAAATGGAAATGGAAAATTCTTTGGAAAGGCATGAGGTATTTATTGACATTTTTATTCATGAAAATAATGGAAATTAGGAGAAAACGAAGGTGAAAGGTCTTATGTTGCATGTGAGGAGGAAAATGAAGGAAAATAATGGAAAATGAAGAGAATAGAGGCCTCAATGGTAAAAAGGATTTTGAGGATCAGTTCATAGTTTTTTTTGAGTTTTAGCTTAGAGCTCTCTCTCTACTCTCTTACTCATACTATTGCATACTTAAGAGTTTTCTTGGAACAATCTTGGAGCATTTTGGCATACTTTGGATTTGGATCAAGAAGGAAATGGAAGAGAAGGAAAGTGCAAGGGAACATCAGGTCAACATCTACAATGATTTTTGCTTGTAGGTATCAAGTTGAATATATTATTTCCTTGCTAGTTTTTACATGCATGGTGTATGCATGTGATTATTTGGTTATGATCTGTCATTGGCATGGAGGATTTCTTGGATTTCCAATGGTTTTTCCTAGCCTTGACATTTCCTAGATAACCATGGTGTTGTGGGATTTACCTTTTGCTTCTAGTTGGTGCTCACGTTCCTTATGGTTGTGGGTTGAGTTATTAGTTCCTAGAGCCTTGGTTGGACAAATGCTTTGGAAGCCCTGTAACAACTTGGATTGAGTTACTAGTCATAGAAGCCTTAGTTGGAAAAATTCTCTAGAGCCCTTGGTGGGTTGAGTTAGTAGTCCTAGAATCCTTCTTTGGACAAATTCTCTAGAGCCCGACGACAGTTGTGGGTTGAGTTAATAGTCTTAGATGTGGGTTTGAACAAATACTCTAAATCCATAAAAATATTGGGTAGAGATTGATCTTGTGATGGTTAGTGATATCTGACCATGAGGTGGAATCACCTATTGAGGGTTGAGGTGGTTTGGACTTTGGAAGCCATCATTTGGTTTTGTTTTGGTTATTTCATGAGATCCCACATTCATGCTTAGAATATGACGCGGGGGTGACTGGCTAAAAGAAAGATTTGGTTCAACTCAATTTATGTTTGGGTGCTACGTGGAAGTCCTTGACTTGGTTGGATTTGCATATGTTAATAAGAGCTTGTTTCCTCTTTTGTTCGATCTGTAAATGTACTTGTTATTATGTGGCTTTAATGGTTGTTCTATAATTGATATTTCTATGGTTATATGATGTTTATAAGCATGGCTTATGACAAACATGAGTTATGGTTCTCATCATGTTTTGGTTAGTAATTGAAATGTTAATGAATTTGTGACCTAATAGATGATAATGCAACTATTATGAGAGGGCATCAGACCTTCTTGATGATTCTCAAATAAGTATGAACTCCCTATGTTTAGATGTGTATTTATGACATGTACATTACATGTTCATGATGTGTTTGAAGGAATGACTATCATGGATAAGCCTTGTTAGGTCAGGTTCTTGTCTATGTTTTGTATGGAAGGCATTGTCCCTATGTCATTTATAATTTCCTAAGAATTTCATTAAGTTCTCAGCAGTGGTCTAGAGACTAGCCCTAAAAAGTGCCTTACATCTCGTAGTTGTAGGCATAGAACTGAGTGAAAAAAGACTATAGTCACTCCCTTGCAGGCTTGTGCATGCGACTGGAGGGTTAGAGTAAAATTCAAGCAGTCTTATGCTAGTGTCTAGAGGTCCAGGACATAAAAACAAAGGTTTAACTCAGGGCTTGGGCTCCTGGAAGGGTATTTTAACTCTTGGGGGCCCTGTAGCACCTGAGGAAGGTCAGCAAGGTTTTGTTTTTTCCGATTCCACTTCCTTAAAGTGATATACAAGGTTAAATCATGTCATAGTAACTCTTCATCACATATTTGCCCTGGTGGACCGGTAAGCATGGGAAAGTGTGGGAGGAGGGCGTTACAAGTGTTATAACACTTACTTCCATACCACAATAACAATTCCCCATTTGTGCCACTTTATGGATATCATCCACCATCCGTCACATCATCTTTAAGAGATAATTCTAAGGTTTTAGTAGTGGAAGATCACATCAAGCATCAATAACAAGTTCTCCACCCCTTAAAGGATAACCTGACACTGGTGCATAATCAATTGAAACAATAGGTAGATCAACATCACAGTGAAAGAAGTTTTGATGTGGATGACTGGGTATTTTTACATCTACAACCATACAAACAAATTACCTTGAAGCAAGCTAAGAAGGATAATAAATTATCACCCAAGTATTGTATTCCTTGTAAGGTGTTGTGAAATATTTGTGCTATGGCATACAAATTGGAGTTTCCTACATCTTTGTGAGTACACCAAGTTTTCCATGTTTCATGCTTTAATAAGGTTATAGATGACAAGCTCCTAAGTAAAATTGTATTGCCAAAACTTGACGAGGAAGGAAAAATGATATTGGAGTCTGAAGCAATAACAGAAACAAGAACCTCATAGCTACGAAATAGATCAATTTTAGAGTATCTCATTAAGTGGAAGAACTTACCTATTCAAGACTCCACATGGGAGGATGAGTATTTTATTTAGAAGCATCTATAACTACTCAAGAGTTTAGGAATTTTTTTTTTGAATGAAAGGGGCATGTTAGGTCCCCATAATACTAGTGTACCCCGCCATATTTTTAATGTTGTTCCCCATAGAAGCCCATTATTGTTATCATTGTACCTTTAAATTATTATTTTTATGTAAGCTCTAATTATATTTTTCGGACCAGGTTTGAGTAACTCCACGAATTGTATGTATTTCATTAAGATATTATTGATATATACATTGAGAGGGGGACTCTTGGAATTCAAAGTCTAGTGCCTCTTCATGTTCTCTATTTTCCTTTTTACAATATTTACTAGAATTTACTAATCCCAAATATTAGGTGCTAACATTCCCTGCTTAATTTGAAGGGATGTTGATGAGTCCAAGCATCATTATTAATCATTCAAACTTTTCGCTTCCAAGTGCTTTGGTGAATACTTCTACAATCTGCACGTTTGTGAATAGTCTTGGCCTCAACATGATGTCAAATCATATTGTACTTTGTATTGATATGCTTTGTTTGATCATGGAACTTTGGGTTCATGGACAACTTTATTATATAAGTGTTTTCAATCAAAAGAGGAGTAGAATGTACTTGTTTCTCCTACTGATCTTCTAAAATTTTCTCGAGCCATGAAATTTACTTCATTTCTTCTACAACTGCCACATATTCAGGCTCAGTTGTAAAATCAACTAGAACTAAATGTTTGCATGAACTACAATAGACAACTCTTGATCCAAGACTCATAACATAACCTGAAGTATATACTCCATTTTCTTTATCTCCATCAAAGTTTGAATTAGAGTATCCAATCAAGCTGAAGCCATCCACGAGTGTATACTTGAGTACAAAGTCTTGAGTTCCCTTCAATTACTATAGAACTCTTTTTGCAACAGACCAATGACCCTCACAAGGCTTTTGCATAAACTTGGAGAGGATTCCAATGACAAATGAAATGTTCTGTCTAGTAGCATTCAGGTAGTTGAGACTTCCTACGAGTTGTTTTTACTTTGTTGCATCCTCTAATTCATTTCCTTTAGTGGATGTGAGCTTTAAATTATGTTCTATTAGAGTGGTCAAAGGGTTGCACTCATCCATGCCAGTTTTTTTAACAAATCTCCAATGTACTTCTTTTCAGAGAGAATTATAGACTTTGGATGTTGGGTTACTTCAATGCTAAGATAGTAGTGAACATATCCCAAATATGTCATTTCAAAACCTTTCCTCGGTTCTTTCTTTATGGATGCAATGTAATTTTCATTATTCCCTGTCATCAGAAAATCATTTACATACACCACAAGATATAAAATTATTTTTCCATATTTATTGAGAAACAAAGTTTCATCATCAATATCATGGTGTTTGAAATTTAGTTTCAGAAGATGTTCAATTAATTTCTCGTACCACGCTCATGGTGCTTGTTTGAAGCCATACAAGGATTTGATAAGCTTACATACTTTATGCTCCTGTCAGTTCACAACAAATCGTTATGGTTGGTACATAAAAAAATTCTCTTTTAGATCTTTATTCAAGAAAGTAGTTTTTACATCCATTTGCTGGAATTTCCGACCATTCTCAGCTTCCAAGGCAAAGAGAGTCCAGATGATAGCCCATTTTGTTGTGGGGACAAAAGTCTCCTCATAATCGACCCCTTCATTATGCGAAATTTTTTGTCCATGAGCCTAGATTTATGCTTTTCAAGTGAGGCATTTTATTTATACTTGTTCTTGAAGACCCACTTGCAGCCTATCAGTTTGTTTCCCAATGGAGGATCAACCAACTTCCAAGTTCCATTTTTTATCAAAGCATCATACTCTTTATGCATTGCTTCTTTCCATTCATCATAAGAAGAATATTCTTTAAAGGAATTTATTTTGAAATATGTAGAGAAATCTAATTCATAATCATAAGAAACATCCATATCAACAAGTGAATTATAATCATTTACATAACCTCCATTCTATCTAGCAAAGTTTCTTGTTCATGTATTTCCAACCTCATCAAGACAATCACTTTCAGTTGTATTTGTGAGCCATTTTGGAGGACCTTTATGAGATGGATCAGGCTAATCAATTGACTAAGATGGGGATAAATCAAGATTTAGCCTTCTCTTTCTCTCAAGAACATCACTGAAAATGTCTTCTTGATCATAGGATGGAGCTTCACCAGGGGGAGAGAGTGCTTCAAAAGAAGATTCCATAGATTGATCTAAGATAGGGACCCCCCTTCAAGATGTGGAATATCATTATCGAATTCCTAAAAATACTTTGCATGTTCTAATCTATCCAAGAGATCAAGTTGTCACTCAACAACATTGGCAGTCCTAGAAGATTTAAGAAGAAAACACATCTCTAGATATTATAAACTTTTTATTTACTGCATCATATATACAATATTCTTTGGAGGTTTCTAAGTACCTAAAGAATATACATTTTTGACTCCTTGAATTAATTTTGTTTCTCTATTCCTTAGGTATCAAGGCATAATAGGTGGAACCAAAAACCCTGAGATGCCTCACTGAAGGAAAGTGGCCATACCACATTTCATAGGGATTCTTATTTTTTAGAGCATGAGATGGAAACTGATTCTTAATATACACAACATATAGAACTACATCATCCCAAAACATCATTGAATGTACAATATTTAATATTGTCTTTTTCATTCTTTCAGCTACATCATTTTGTTGGGGATTATAAGGCACTATTGAATGATGTTTGATCCCATTATGGTGAAGATAGTTTTCAAATCCATTTGAAGTATATTCTTTTCCATTATTGGTACAAATAGGGCTAATATGAGATTGTGTATCATTTTCAATCCATGCATGAAAGTTTTTGAAAGTTTCAAAAGCTTTTGATTTTTTCTTCAATAGATATACCCAATGCATTCTAGTGTAGTCATCAATAAAAGTCATCATGTCTTTATTACCATTAGCAGAAGGAACAAGCATAGGGCCACACAAATTAGAATGAATGAGTTGAAGCTTTCTATGGTCTCTAGAATGAGAATCATGAAAATATTGTTCATTGTGCGTTCCTAAGACACAAGCATCACATTGCTTAAGTTCCCTAGGAATGGTTGGAAAACCAGCAACACCATTTCTCTTCAATAAACATGGAATCTCATAGTTCAAATTTCCAAATATATCATTCCATAAGAGATTGGATGGAATTGTACCTTCATCAAATTGAGAATTGCATGCAAAATTTTGTGCATGAGCAAAGGTTCCTTAAAGCTTCAAGAGTATTTCTTCTTCTATCCCAGTCATGACATGTGATTTTTTTAATGCTTTTTTACCTTAAACTTGCCATCAAACATGTGGATGGAGTGTCATTTCTAGAGGATGTGTGCTGAAGTAAAATTATAAGTGTGGACAAGAATGAATTCCCCTAGCCTGATAATGGGTCTAGCCACACAGATACATTCTATGGAAGATTTCCTTAGATTATAATCAATCAATAGGGCCTACCTCTTGGTCCTTATCTTTCTTGATGATGTCCTCACTTTCTCGCTCCAGCATTCTGTTGCTTCCTTCTTCAAGCTCCTGAAACAAGTAAACAACAACAACACAAACATAATAATAGACAAATTGCAATTCAACCTACTTAACAAGTCAAGAAGCATTAATACATGGATATGTAATATTACAAAACATGTAGGAAATCAATAGATAGTTGCATATATTAATATCAAAGAGAGATTACAACCATTCGTCTCGACGTCACAGTATTCCTTCGACAAGACCGGGTTCCCCCACACTTCTGCTAGCATTCCATGATGGCTTCAAAGAAAAATAGTTTAAAGAATCTTCCCATTATATTTCACTCCAAACCAAACACACTTATCCCTCACACAACTAGATGGCTACAACTAGTAATAGCTTGCTTGTCTAATCAAAATAGTATCCTCACACTCAACCAACACTCTAACTAGCTTGTGCTTGGGAATAAGGGAGGTTTATATAGGAAATATGAATGGGAGATGGATCCTCTTCTCATGGGAGAAGGACTTATCCCTTGAGGTAGTTCCATCATTATAGGGGAAAGGAGCCCAAACTATCATCCTCGACCCCATCTGGCAAAACCATTTACCCGACTTCCATTATGAAGCTTCTAGAGCTGGAAGCTTCAACTCTAATTTAAAAAACTTTCCATAACAAGACTGATGTGACTGGAACACAACTTAGTCGCACCAGTTGGTGTGAGGAATAGTGCTAATCTCTACACATCGGTATAGGGGAGACAAAGGTCATTAGCACTGACCTTGTAAACTGGGAAAAACAGAAGTTTCAGGGGAAATGGTGAAAAGGGGAATTGGTGTACTCATGAAAATGGACATAATGGTAGTTTCTCCGTGAAGGCAAAGCATGTGGGGTTCCCTATAGGGGTCCTCTAGGATCAAGGAATGGGGAGTATAGGGATAATGAAAAAATGTTGTGTAACAGATGCCCCCTAAAGCGTGAAGGACGAGCAAGAGTGAGGGATGAAATGCTTTATAAATCAGTGTCGGGAACTGGTCTACCGTCAAAAAATCTTCAAGCAAGTACAGATACACATACATAGACTGAGATCTTTGTCAAGTGATACATGAATCATGGAATGGACGCAACCATCCAGAGAATGATCATGTAAATGGATCTAGGTATGGGTGAAGACATTCGTCAAAGAGGATCATAATGAAATCGAGGTATGGTCGTAACCATCCAGTAATGAGAAGGATCACATATGATAACTCATGGTCTAGTCACAACCAGCCATCTGAAAGAGACATGCATATCATCGCAATGATGTCACACCACTTCGCAACCTGGACTTATGTGATCTGTGTCCAGGATCTTGCGCTCCAACAAGACTCAATCAAAGTGCAGATTGTAACATGTGAATTGATGTGTTGAAATCAAACATGCTAGAAAGTTGCTTGATTATCAGTCAATGATGTAAAATCTTAACAAGCATGAGAGAAACCACCAATAATGAAAATGGCCCTCAAGGTACTATCAGCACAATTCACAAAATGTGAATATAGGAATTGAATTCGAACACCCGTGAAATCACTCAATCAAAATCCAATGATGTGAACTTGTCATCAAGTGTGAATAACTTGCCATTAGGGCATGCAAGCTCTAAGGTACTGGAAGGGAGTCTCTCGATCAACTTCCTGGATAATGAGTTGAAGTTGATGGAAAGTGGCCATGTCGAAGGAGGGCCATAATGAATCCCACATCATTGACACAAGATGAGAGGATGCAAAATGGTTTTGGATGATACAGAAGATCAGAGGTAACTGTAACTGCAGAAGGAAAACTCTTGAACATATCAGCGACACAACTAGCAGTTTGGTAGCTTTTGGATCCATGGGATCGATGGTCATAATGACATGGTAGAGATCAAATGGAAGGAAAAAATGAATGGACCAAACCCAAGAAGGTCAATGATACAAAGGAGGATGTCGCAACCTGACACGAAGCAAAGAGTGTCATGTTTAAGAGTGAGTTTCTGACATGATCGATAGATTTCCAAATTTTCCCCCACCATTTCTGGTGAGTACCCCAATTATTTTTTAATCGCAAGCTTGAATGGGATGGCATATGCTTGCATTGTAAGTTCATCCTTCGAACGAATCTGACCTATTAAGTTTAATGAGCCCTAGGAAGGAGAATCTCATGTCCATCATGACGACGAATCCGATGTCGTTTGATAGTTTAATGAGTCCGACAAAGGTGTAACTCGATATCTTTTTCATGTTTAGAGAGTTAGAAAAAGACATGTAAAATAACACTCCACATGGTCCCTTTTCATACGTTTGTGTCTCTCGAACTCGAAAAGATAGAAAATAGTACTTGAGAGAACTGCTTGACCATTTCAGTCAAGGAGTACCTTTTTCGTAAATAGTGCCTCCCAGCCCTGAAAAAGGGGTAAAATTATGCTGGGCGCATGACGTTTCGTATCTATTAACGAGTTTGAAATGATAAGGGCTTGGCCATCTTTTTGCTTGTAAAGGGTCGGAAAAGAGCTGAAAGCGGACCCACCATTTTTATTTCTTTAACGAGTCAAAAAGGGAAAAATACTTGGAAATCTTTTCATATGAGTTTAGTGAATCGAGAAAAGAGCTAAAATACGACTCATCACCACCGCTAACATCCATCACCTGTTGCTGCACAAGTAAGGCAAAGTGTATTATCGAGTCCTTGAGGTAAAATAGGTCAAAAATATTCACAAAACTTGATATTTTCATGAAAAAATGAATTAAAAGGGGAAAAGTAAATATATTTTTACCCTTTACCATTTTCCTTTGGAGTGAAGACTGTTTTCGTACTTTTGCCCTAGTTTTTCTAGAGCAAATTATTGGAGATTCGGGAGGTCAATCGACGAGCCCTTAGTTCCAGGTAACAGCCAAAACCTTAAGCTCCATTTTCATGCTATTAATTTCTGTTTGTAGCCATTTTTTAGGAAATTTAGGGAGGCTTTTGAGAAATTTTTTCACCCTTGGTTGGCGCGATTTATGGGCACGGGATCGCGCTGGCCAAGGGGGATTTGCATAACCATCCGCGTCGACCAGTGCAACTATTTCTAAAATAGGTGCATCAACACCGTGGATAGGGAAAAATTATCTTTCCTCAAAAACTGACTGTTAAAACTTGAATTTTATGTGCCAAAATTGATCATTGACTTAAATAAATGGCTTTTGAAGGAGAGAAATTGCTGAAAATGGTGGATTGGAAGGAAAGAGAACACAAAGAGGTTGACACCCAGGCATTGAATGATCAAAAATACCTGGAGGCTCCTCAAATTTTTCCTTACACCAGGGATGTAGGCCTAGCCCAAGCTATTTCAATACTTAATAAGCCTTTGGGACATCAATCGTGAGATTTTTTTCATTAGGGACCAGGAGTTGGAGTTGACAACTTCAGATATCTACTTCATCACTAGACTATCTCACAGAGGTGAGCTAGTGAACTTGTATGGGTCATGTTTGATCAGGGTAAGCATATCTTCCCTACTTGCCGAACATTGTCCTGAGGCCTTGGAATCCAAGAGTGGGAAGATAGAGATTTCTAGTGTGTGGAATTTGACACTGAGGGTGCTTATGTTGACCATAAATAGAGTGGTGGGGTCCCAGGTGGAACATGAGACTAACAAGTTGAAGTTCCTGTATGCTATTGACTGCATAGCTCCTACAATCTTCAACTGGGAAGAGGCCATGAAGATGAGCATCAAGCGCCATTTGTCCAAGGCCAAGGTAGGGAATCTGAAGCAATTTGTTTTCGGATCAGTACTTGTGACCTTTTTCCTGGAAAGAGTGCCACTATTCTAGTGCCAGTTGAATGAGGTTGATCTTCCTGCGCCACACGATACATGGATGGCCCGCTGGAGTTGTTTGATGCCCAGGATCACTGGGGGTCAGCATATGTCATACCGACCAACATTATTTTGTTGAAAATAGCAACAAGAAATGCTAAAAATAGAAGTGCTATAAATAACAGTTTGGGTACCAGTGCTGGATTGGGCAATAGGGAATGAAAAAAGGAAGTGCTAAAAATAGCATTCTATTTTTAGCAGTTTAGGATGGATTCCTATTTTAGTCAGTCCCTGGACTAAAAATAGGAGGTAAAATTCGAATTTGATATTAACAGTAGTTTGCAAATTAATTAATTAATTCATCTTGAGTTAATTAGTTAAGGAAAATCAAACTTGAAGTCTATATGAGGACATGTAAACATTTATCTATTAATTGGGGAATTTATCCATCAATTAAAGAAATAAGGATGAGTTGTAATTAGTTGGCTCAGTTAACTGAGTCAAGTATAGTTAGATTAATTTAAATAGTTTGTATAAATCAATGAGAGTTTAGTTAGTTAATGCTTGCATGCATGTAACTACTGTACTTCAGATAACTAAAGATTCTCTCATGAATAACTCATGCATTTCAGTTCAGACAGAGACCGAGTTGAGATCAAAGAAAGGACAGTGTACTATCAATTGGATGAATATTTTTCCTATAAAGGAAGAACATCCATGATGAGGATTTATCTCCTTCAGGACTCTGTAGTTGGATCAGATGTTAGTGAGTGTGTGAAGAGGCCAATTCACACAAGTGGCTGCACTGGACCTCAATCAAATTGCACAAAGAAATAGGAGGCTTGGAGGGCAGACGAGAGGTTAGGTAGAGGCCTTTGACTGTCTATGAGTAGCAAGGGTATTGCAAAGAGAGCAGGATAGCTTTTGAGCTGATTCTTTTTGTAGTACTGGCTATATTTCCATTTGTATGATAATACAGAGTTGGGTTTTTAGGCTGAGGTTTTCTCGGGATAAATTCTTCTGTGTTATGTGTGATTGGTTCCTTCTTATCAGTTATATGTGTTCTTATTGATGTTGCTCATGTTCAATTAAGCTTCTACTAAATTGTTTGTAGAAGTAGATCAAGTGTTTTGCTTTAGTACATTGCATTACCAGGGGACTGACAGTGGGAATTTCTACATGGTATCAAAGCTAGCCGATTTGTAGAAAAATTCTACATGGTATCAGAGCATAGGTGATCAAGGAAGAACAATATACAAGAAGGGAGAATTTGAAGTTTGTGGTTTCTGAATATTGAATTGAGTTCTTATAACATCTATTTCACCAATGGCATTCAGTGGTTTGAGACTCGAATATGCCCTTGATGGTAGTTCAAATTATATAGCTTGGAAGGATTGCATGGAGGAAGCATTAAAAGATAACGGTCTAAAGGACTTCATTGATTAAGAAGTCCATAACGCGACTGATGCTACTTAACTGGTGGAATGGAAAAAGTGTGTGGCTAGAGTAAGGAGAATCCTCCTAGTGGGAGTTCGAGATCACATTGTCTCGAGCCTCCATGGGAAGGAGACTCTGTTTTCAATGTAGAAAAAATTGAAAGATCTTTATCAGAATAGCAGTGATCAAAGGAAGTTGGCACTGAAGGACAAACTTCAAAAGATCAAGTGTGAAAAGGGCGACATGATCTCTATGTATTTGAACAAGCTCACCTCATGTAGTGATGAGCTTGGAAGTGTAGGGATCATGACAGCTGATGATGACATGGTGAGTCTTGAACTCCTCAGTCTTCCTAAGAGATGGCATAGCTACCAGGACTTGGTCATAGGAAGATAGAAACTGCCAGATTGGGAATGAATTTGGTCAGATTTGATGCAGGAGGAGATAAGAAGAAGCACCAGAGATGGTTCTTCATCCATGGAGGATGAAGAAAATTGTACCTTAGCAGGTAATGTGAAGAAGGGGAAGGAGAAGGTTTCTCTTTCCGAATCCAATTCTTCCCATGGTGGGAAGAAGTTTTACAAATCAAAAGTGTGATGCTTTCATTGTCATGAGGTGGGCCATTTTGCTACAAATTGTCCATGGAGGAAATCCAAGAAGGAATTTGGGGAAGGATCTAAAGGTGAGGCACTTCCTTCATAGTTCGAGTTGGATTCCACACTCTTTGCATACATGGTTTCATCCATGGTGGGAAGTGGTTGGTTTCTTGACAGTGGAGCTTCTTTCCACATGACCAACGACAAGAGTTTGTTGAGTTCTTTGGAGGAGAAAGATCTCCAGATACTCATAGTAATGGGTAATGATGAAAAGTATAGTGTCTTAGGTGTAGGCATGATTATTTTTCAGAGGGAGCATGGAGCTCGCCTTACCTTGACCGATGTCAAGTATGTACTAGGAATAAAGAGAAACTTGGTGTCAATCATGATGCTAGAAGACAGAGGTTATGATGTAGTCTTCAGTAAGGGAAAGGTTTTCCTTAGACACATCATCACTAGACAGGTGAAGTAGATCAGTTTACAGGTCAAGAACCTGTATGCACTTGAGGTTCCAGATGCATGCAAAGCCTTGAGTAGCAAGGAAATTGATGGAGACTTGGTGGTTGAGATGGAGAGTATATTACCTCTCAACATGTAGTGCCAAAAGAAGTCTTAGACGATTATGGAGGAGCCATGATTGGTGAAGAAGCTTCAGGAGGTTTTAGAGCAGCCACAACTGGGGAAGCCGAGAGGAGACATAGTGGAGGCATCCACTCATGCATAGGCCTCCAGTAGGGGGAAACTTCAAGCCAGGTGGGAAAAGGGATCACATGTAGCCATACCTCAAGGTAGGATTTGCGGCGATGTGGAGTGATCATCCTAAGGAGGAGGGTTAAGATCCTTGAGGTACCCAACCTCTTTGATTCAACTTTGCTATAGGAGCCCCAATGAGGAGTGGAGGTGTGCAACGGTGCGAGATGCATGGAGATGTTGCAGTAGTGTAGAGGTAAGAGAGGGGGCACTTGTCAGCAGTAGGTAGAGCTTCAGCATCAGAGTATGTTTCTAGCCCAACAGAGAGGTCAGTTGGGAGTTTTTTTGTTCTGAGAGTTGTTGGAGCAACCACAGTTGGTAGAAGTGTTGCATGTAGAACATTTTGAAGGTACAGGATTGGGTTCGAGAGGAATCCTTTCTTGTTAAGAGGGAGTGTTGAAAATAGCAACAATAAATGCTAAAAATAGAAGTGATAAAAATAGCACTGCTATAAATAGCATTTTTAGTACTAGTGCTGGATTGGGTAATAGGGAATGAAAAATGAAAGTGCTAAAAATAGCATTCTATTTTTAGCAGTTCAAGATGGATTCCTATTTTAATCAGTCCCTAGACTAAAAATAGGAAGTAAAATTTGAATGTGATATTAACAACAGTTTGTAAATTAAGTAATTAATTCATCTTGAGTTAATTAGTTAAGGAAAATCAAACTTGAAGTCTCTATGAGGACATACAACAGTTTATCTATTAATTGAGGAATTTATCCATTAGTTAAAGAGATAAAGATGAGTTGTAATATTGAGTTGTAATTAGTTGGCTCTGTTAACTAAGTCAAGTCTAGTTAGATTAATTTAAACAATTTGTTTAATTAATGAGAGTTCAGTTAGTTAATGCTTACATGCATGTAACTACTGTACTTCAGATAACTAAAGATTCTCTCATGAATAACTCATGCATGTCATTTCAGATAGAGACCCAATTGAGATCAAAGAAGGGACAATTTATTATCAGTTGGATGAATATTTTTCCTATAAAGGAAGTTTATCCATGATGAGGATTTATCTCCTTGAGGACTGTGTAGTTGGATCAGAGGTTAGTGAGTGTGTGAAGAGGCCAATTCACACAAGTGGTTGCACTGGACCCCAATCAAAATTGCGCAAATAAATAGGAGGCTTGGAGGGTAGATCAAAGGTTAGATAGAGACCTTTGACTGTCTATGAGTAGCAGAGGTATTGCAAAGAGAGCAAGATATATTTTGAGTTGATTCTTTTTGTAATACTGGCTATATTTCCACTTGTATGGTAATACAGAGTTGGGGTTTTAGGCTGAGGCTTTCCTAGGGTAAATTCTTCTGTGTTATGTGTGATTGATTCCTTCTTATTAGTTACATGTGTTCTTATTGATGTTTCTCATGTTCGATTAAGATTTCGCTAAATTGTTTGTAGAAGTAGATCAAGTGTTTTACTTTAGTACATTTCATTACCAGGTGATATATGGTGGGAATTTCTACATCTTCTCATGGCTACGACGAGAGAATATTGTCATGGAGGATTGGCCGTATAGCAGTATTGATTTCTGTGGAGACCCAGATATGCACTTACCAGATAGAGAGGACTTCGATGAAGAAGGTAAAAAATCAATTTTTTGATTTTGATGTTTTTTAATTGTTTTTTGTATATGCATGCTCATAACATTTCTCTTGTCTATGTAGATGTTGGACCAGAGCGGCCAATCGGGATGTCCCTGATAGTCAGACGTGTCCCCCATCTTTGATGTTGTCACCCCTTATTAGGAAGCGAGAAATAATGAGGAGGAGATCATGAGGAACCTCTTGGGGATGACTCATGGTATCCTAGAGTATGCTCGAATAGGAGACATGCCTCGGTGGTACCAGAGGCACACAGTGGGAGTCTCAGATTGGATCTGCTGACCACTGACCATAGATGTATGAGGCTCGCAAGTTGTTGATGTCATTATAGATACACATATTATTTTTTTGGTTTTTGATGTATCAAGCATTCCCATATATATATCTATATATATATATGAGGCCCGCAAGTTGTTGATGTCATTATAGATACACATATTATTTTTTTGGGTTTTGATGTATCAAGCATTCCCATATATATATATATATATATATATATATATATATATATATATATATATATATATATATATATATATATGTTGTATCTTCCTATCTATTATGGTACAAATGGTTTGTCTTATCTTTTACATGTTTCGTAAATGTCTATCCAACACATAATTAGCTAATGCATCTGTCAATGTATTCATGCATCTAGGAATATGATGATATGTAATATAATCAAAATGTCTTTCTAATAGATGGATATGGAGATACATTCATAATATTTGAGGGTTCACAGAATATTGCCTGTTGAGTTGAAGGACAACAGGATGTGAATCCAGGTTTACAACTAATTCCCTAATAACCAGGGTGATGGCTTCTGACAACAGTTCGATAACCACACTATATTCAACAATGTTGTTGGTTGCACGACCTAGGAAGATGCCTTGAAGGTCAATCAAATCATCGTTAGGGTTATAGATAGCCCATGCCATGGATGATAGGTTCCAGGTACTTCAGCAAGCATCATCGGTGAAACCAACTTGAGGAGTTGCAGACATCTGCAAAGCAAAAAACGAATAGTAAATAGGAAAGTTATTTGAAAACTATCACACAAAACCACGATGTACAAAAATTAATCACGCACTAATGTACATAAGTAACCATGCAAGGTGACCTAAGCATAGTACTTTTTTGAGGTAAAGCCTATTTTGGGGCTTATCGAGAGGATTCCCTTCATAATTAAGAAGCTCATAGGCTCCTTTCTACAAAACATGTTTTACAATATAGGGCCCATGTCACATAGGTTTGAACTTTCTTGCCCCCAAATTATCATTAGCTTGGTCATATAGCAGGACTGAATCACCCTCAGAGAAAGTGCGAGGGGAGACTGACTAGTCGAAATGGGATTTTACCCGTTTCTTTTGTGCTTCAATGACTAATGCGGTGAGATGGCGAGTCTCGTCTAGTCATTATAAATATAATAGGTGTTCCTCTTGAGGTGCTGTTTCGGGAGGAGTTAAACAACTAACTTGAGTGAAGGAATCTCACATTTGATCAACAATGTTGCTTCCAAACCATAGACCACCTGGAATGGTGTAAAATGAGTTGCATCTTTGGTTGAAGTTTGGTAGGCCAATACAGCTGAAAAAAGCATGAGATGCCAGTTTGACTTGTGCATCCCAATAGTATGCTAAATTATGGTGACCAAAACTTTGTTCATGGCTTAAACTTGGCCATTGGCTTGAGGGTAATATGGGGTCTAGCCATCATGGCACAAACCCAATGCACATGTCAGTTCTACCATCATGTAATCTCTAAAATGGGAGCCATGGTCTGTGACAATGGCTTTGGGTACGCCAAACCTGTAAATAACATGGTTAAAAGGGAATTGAGCCATCGTCTTACCATCTACAGAATATGTAGGCATCGCTTTGACCCATTTGGTAAAATAATCCACAGCGATGATAATATAGCCACGCCCCTCGGCCGAACGAGGATTACATGTCATATAATCGATGCCCCATTTGGAAAAGGGGCCAATGATAATAACGGGTTGTAGGTGAGTGGGTGGGTCATGCATCTTGTGTTGGTAAATTTGGCATTCGTGACACTTGCAGACAACAAGAATGCAGTCTTTGAAGATAGACGACCAGAAATAACTAGCGCGAAGGATTTTATGAGCTGTAGCGTAACTAGACATATGACCACCACATGCCCTAGAGTGGCAATCATTGAGAGATCTTTCAGCTTCCTCAATCGTGAGGCATCGATGAAGAATAGAATCGATGTTGACATGGTATAAAGTATCACCAATAATCTGGTAGGGTTGGGAATGATGCCAAATCCTTCGATGATCATCTTCGGTCAACATGGACTAGAATGTGGAGGTTTGGAGATACAAGATGATATCACTGTACCATGGATCAAGGGTGCTAATCAAGAAAAGGTTCTCATCTGGAAGTTGTTCATCTGCATCAGCAGGGAGAGCTTTGGAGAAAAGGGAACAAATCAATTCAGCGAAAACAAGTGACTTCTTAAAATTGGCTACAACGAAGACCAAATCGAATTCTTGCAGGATAAAAATCCATTTGGAATACTTTCCCCCTAGCAACTGATGAGTTAGGATATAGGTCATAGGGTTGCATTCAAAAATCACTGTGGTTGTAAGTAAAAGGATATAGTGCTGAAAATGTTGAATAGATTAAACGGCAACAAAAGCCAGCTTCTCAACATGTGGATAACACATTTCGGTGTAAGGAGATTTTGAATGGGGTAGTAGATCACATGTTCACCGCCTTCATCATCATCTTGAACCAACACCATAGAAATGGTGCTAGGTTCCTCAGCTAGGTAAAGGAAGTAATCTCAATAAAGGTCTGGTGGATGCAATAGAGGAGCATTTATGAGGACGGCCTTAAGATCATCAAAAGATTTTTGGGCCACCTCATCCCAGGCAAAGAGTGTTCCTTGTTTGAGCAACTGGGTAAATCTTGTAGCTAGCTCGACATAGTTGGGTATCACAAAATGGAGAAAGTTGGCCTTTCCTTGCAATATTTGAAGTTGGTACAGTGAAGATGGAGGGGGTAAATTTACAATGGCCTCGACTTTTAGCGGATCTAGGCGAATCCCATCCTTGGAAACGATGAAGCCGAGGAGTCATCCTAATTCCACGCAGAAAACAAATTTGTGTGGATTTAACCAAATGTTATAGTGTCTGCAGTGTAGAAAAATCTTCTGAAGATGGTCTGGGTGATCTTGGCACTTACGAGAATGGGAAGGAAGGTCATCCAAGTAAGGGTAGAAAATTTTGCAAATATCATGAAACAGATAGGAAATTGCTCGTTGAAATGTGGCTCTAACATTTTTGAGGCTGAAAGAGAGTTTCTTGTACACGAACATACCCCATGGATAGATAAAGGTTGTCTTCTCTTGGTTAGCCATTGTGATGTTAATCTGGTTATAACCAAAAAAACCATCCATAAAGGAGAAGATCTCACTCTCGGCACATTCATCAATGATTTGATCAATGAAAGGAGTAGGATAGTTATCTTTAGGACATGCATGATTAAGATCTTGATAATCCATGAAAACATGGATCATGCCTTGTTTTTTAGTCACCGAGACAATATTGGACACCTAGTCTATAAGGGGGATGGGGTAAATGAAACCAGCTTTGAGAAGCTTTTCGACTTCACCCTTAATAGTAGTGGCGTTCCTAGGGTGCAACAGGCGAAGTTGTTGGAAAACGGGCTTTGTGTACGGATATGTTGGTATTTCATGCACCACAATGCTAGGATCAATGCCAAGCATTTCTTCATAAGACTATGCAAACACATCACAAAATTCTTGAAATAGACGAGTATATGTCTTGATCTCATCTAGAGAACAAGATACCCTAATTGAATGTGTTCAATGACATCAAGTTTGATATAAATGTCAATCGGCATCATTTGGGTAATATTACCCAAATTTCCTTTCGACCATACTTCATGAGTGACACTTGGTGGTAGAAATGGAGAAGAGGACTCTTCGAAAATGATAGACATCACCGCCAAGCGAGGCAGGAACGATGAGCAATGATGAGTATCAATCCATGGTGGTTCCTTGAGAGACATGATTTCCATGATACCTTCATTGGCAAGGTAGTTCTCAACTAAGGGATCAGATGATTCCAAAGTGCTAAGCCAGGGGGATTGAGAGTACATATCGAGAGAGGTCTTAGACATATGAGAATTAGAGGATGCACAGTGCCACATAATTGACTTTAGCGAGACTAAGAAGCATGACCTCGGCCCAAGTATGAACAAGATCTAGTGCAGGTATGACCCAGGGATCAGATTTGACCAAGATCATGTTGACAGAGTCAACATGAGGAGGTGGGAGTGGAAAAATTCCCCTTAAGGTAGACTCTTTGAAGAGACCTACCCCCACACTCTCATAGGGAGCACTAGAGTTCTTTACATATGGAACATTTCCATCCGAGCAGAAAGAAAACTGATTGATGGTAATAATATTACCTTGATGGGGAAAATGGATCATGCGAAACAAAGAAGAGGCCATGGCATGCATGGCATGAGTCCACCATCAGTGGAGTAGAAGATTATAATTGAGATTGGCATCAACAATCTCTACTTCAACTTGCACTATCTTTCCATCTAGGGTGATGGCAAGGTTAGGTAAGACGGCGAAGGTTCACGAATCACACTCATCGAAAGCTTCCAAAGTGTTCAAGGACTAGTTCAGTGCAAGGGAACCAATAGCCTTCCAACATGCAGTTAACATTTTGCAGGTAGAAGCACCTTCATCAATGACAGTGCGATGGATGGTCTTCTCGTTAATGATTACCTAAATAAGGAAGGCAATCTAATGAGGGAGTTGTGGAACATGGTTCTCCATATTGAAACATATCAAACTAGAATCGGTGGGATTGATCCCCCTGATAGTTGATAGCAAATATTTCCGCTATGATGGGCAGCTTTGGAGTACGTCGAGAGCTGACATGGCTGATGGTGCTTGAGCCAAATCTTCAACAATATTGTAGTGCTAAGCGGCTCGGGCGTTGGGATTATATGAGGATTTCCACAACACACCTCAAGAGGGTGGCCACGTAGCAGAATCAGGGTTAGGGCCCTCGATTTGCAGAGGGCTAGAACTCAGGGTAGAAGAAGAAGGTGAAACTTCTTTTTCTTTCCTAGTTGTCGTAGCTAAAGTTTGATAATCTTTTAATCGAGTAGCCACATTAATGCACATGCTCATCATGAATGCTTGAGATATAGAGGATGCAGATCAGGGTTGGTCTACCATCTGAGTCTAGTGATATGGAAATGGCTCTTTAAGTAAAATAGGGGTCCCTTTGAGAAAGCGACTAACTTCGGATCGTCGTGGATAATATTTAGTATAATGATCCTCCTCACAAATGAGGCAGGGATACTTAGGTTTCCATTGTGAAGATTCACCAATAGATAATTTGGGGGGACCCAGTTTCGAGGCATTAGTGTTAGCTTTTCCTTTGCCTTTCTTTTTTCCTTTCGAGGATTTGTTTGCTGCGGTAGACTAGACATTGTAGACCTCTAAGGTTTTACCAGTGCCTGGTAGATTTTGAGATGAACTATTACAAGCAACATTCGAGACCAACTTTTGTTTGGAAGAAGTTTTAGCAGGGGTCTGGGATACTAAACCAATAACTCCATCAACGGGAGGAACAACTGGTGACTTTGATGTTGTGGGATCAGATGATGGCCGCAGAGTAATAGGTTACAGCTCATATAAGGTGCCAGAATGAAAGTAAACCAGATCCAAGTACTGGACATGGGAAATGGCTTGCTCTTCAGTGACGCATCCACCCATAGCTATATCAGGAGCAATTGGGGCTAGGAATGATTTGGTAAACCATTCAGTGAGAAATTGATCAGCTATTTCAAACTTGATCAGGCGATGTCTATGTCTCCATTCATGGATATGGTCAGAGATGTGCATCAGAGTGTCTTGCTTAAGCGATGTGAGAAAATAGGTGAGAGTTTCATCATGAACTAACAGCTAAAAATGCATGAGGAAAGACATGGCCAATGAATTAAAGTCATGGAAAGTACTTCGAGGTAGCTCGATGTACCATTTCATTGTGGCACTTGTGAGGGTTCGTTGGAAAAGATGAAGATGAATGGAATTGTCCACGTACGAGTTCAATGAGCACGAGAGGTGATATGTTATCACATGGGCCTGATGATCTTCTTTATCTTTTCCATCAAACTTTGGGCAATCACTCGGTACCTTGGATGACACCGAAGGCCAGTATGGTGAATGAAGGATCGGATCATTCGTAAGACACGATACATCTGACGATTCCAGTGTAGCCATGAAAGGCAATTGAGTGTTAAAAGGCATAGGAGGTCGATAAGAGAGCCCCTAAGGAGGATCCCATCCTTGCTGGTAAGGATCTTAGCCCCACAGTGGGGAATTTTGGCCATACGGCATCTGAGGCTACCCCCATTACGGATTACCTTGACCAAAGGGAGGATTTGAACCTTGAATACCTTGGAACTGTCCAAGCACATGTTTTTGATAGGTAACATATGGGTTAAAAGGCTATTGAGCCTATTGACCTTGGACATATGGATATGGGACCTGCTGTCTTGGAACATAAGGTTGTTGGGCTTGTTTTCCCCGAAAAAGAGGATTTTGGACTTGCAGTCCTTGGGCATAAGGTTGATACACTTGTTTCCCTTGGCCGACAGGATTCTGAACCTGTTGACCTAGAACAAGAGGATTTTGCAAGAAACATTTGAGACCAACTTTTGTTTGGAAGAAGTTTTAGCAGGGGTCTGGGATATTGAACCAATAACTCCATCAACGGGAGGAACAACTGGTGACTTTGATGTTGTGGGATCAAATGATGGCCGCAAAGTAATAGGTTACAACTCATATAAGGTGCCAGACTGAGAGTAAACCAGATCCAAGTACTGGGCATGGGCAATGGCTTGCTCTTCAGTGACGCATCCACCCATAGCTATATCAGGAGCAATTGGGGCTAGGAATGATTTGGTAAACCATTCAGTGAGAAATTGATCAGCTATTTCAAACTTGATCAGGTGATGTCTATGTCTCCATTCATGGATATGGTCAGAGATGTGCATCAGAGTGTCTTTCTTAAGTGATGTGAGAAAATAGGTGCGAGTTTCATCATGAACTGACAACTGAAAATGCATGAGGAAAGACATGGCCAATGAATTGAAGTCATGGAAAGTACTTCGAGGTAGCTTGATGTATCATTTCACCGTGGTACCTGTGAGGGTTCGTTGGAAAAGATGAAGATGAATGGAATTGTCCACATACGAGTTCAACAAGAACCAGAGGTGATATGTTATCACATGGGCCTGATGATCTTCTTTATCTTTTCCATCAAACTTTGGGCAATCACTCAGTATCTTGGATGACACCGAAGGCCAGTATGGGGAATGAAGGATCAGATCATTCGTAAGACATGATACATCTGACAATTCCAGTGTATCCATGAAAGGCAATTGAGTGTTAAAAGGCATAGGAGGTCGATAAGAGAGCCCCTAAGGAGGATCCCATCCTTGCTGGTAAGGATCTTGGCCCCACAGTGGGGGATTTTGGCCATACGGCATCTGAGGCTACCCCCATTATGGATTACCTTGACCAAAGGGAGGATTTAAACCTTGAATGCCTTGGAACTGTCCAAGCACATGTTGTTGATAGGTAACATATGGGTTAAAAGGCTATTGAGCCTATTGACCTTGGACATATGGATATGGGACCTGTTGTCCTGGAACATAAGGTTGTTGGGCCTGTTTTTCCCGAACAAGATGATTCTAGACTTGTAGTCCTTGGGCATAAGGTTGATACACTTGTTTCCCTTAGATCTAGGATTTTTGTACCTGGTTCCCTTGGCCGACAGGATTCTGAACCTGTTGACCTAGGACAAGAGGATTTTACACCTATTGCTACAGGACTTGACCTTGACCCTGTCCCTGCAAGGGTTGTTGTTGCCCGAGTTGGTTTTGTTGTTGCAAGGGTTGACCTTGTGGTTGAAAACTTTGTCCCTGGGGCTATAAAGGTTGGCCCTGTGAGGGTATGGGTTGAGGGGTATGCGAAGCATATTGCATCTACTATTGCGTAGCCTGCTGCAATTGTTGAAAGGATTGACCTTGCATTTGTTGTAGGTGACCTTGCGGTGGGATGATATGCCCTTGTTGTTGCGCAGAAAACTCTTGTTGCAACAAAGGTTTCCCTTGTAGTAACAAAGGCTACCCTGGTTGGTGCAAGAGTTGTCGTTGTTGTTGCAAGGGTACTTGAACAGTGCCTGAGAAATTACTGAACTAAATCTGGCCATAGCTATGCTAGATGTACTGCCCATATTGGAGGGTGTAAGGTTGATTAACCAATCCTTGAGAACCATATGGAACGTAAGGTTTTTGGTATTGGACTTGAGCCCCATAGGGCTACTGATACTGAATATTGCTTGATCCAGACGGACCACCAGGATTTTGAACCAATTGGTACTGGACATTGCTTGATCCAGTAGGGTTAGCAGGGTTATAAATAATACCAAAAGAGGGTTGGTTTATACCAAGCATGTGAGCTTGTGAGCTGCTCACATTAGTGGCACCTGACACCATAGAGACATTCAGGTTCTACTCCCCAGGTGGTGGCACAATCTAGCCACTAACTAATGGGACAAGAGAACTAACGGAAATAAACTTTGAAACTGTCGGTTGTGACTGACGTGTAACTGGGATTGATGATACAAGAGTATTTGAGATGGTTGGCTGCACCGAGACTGAAGTAACAACTGGCTGGGAGGTCATGTTTGTGATGATTGGACCTAATGTAGGCCTAGCATGTGATGCCCAAACAGGATTATGGTAGAGTGATGAGGCCTTAGGTGTGCCTGAAACTAAATGTCCCAAAGACACATAGCCAGGTGGCAAGCTGGCAAGAATATCTTTTGAATAAGGGAAACCCTCTGGAGGAAACTGCAATTGCAATTATTCTCCCTCAATAGTGTGTGGAGTAGAAATATTGGACTCATCCGGAGAAGTGACTGGAGCATTGACTTCGGGTTCCATGTCTGAAAACAAACGACAATGAATGGTCGAATGTCTACTAGGGGATAGTTCCAAAGGAACACTCGGTTGGTCGTACGGACTATAAGGACACTGCAATGATATCTCAACAACATCAAACAGAGGGTTCAGAGGATAGATCACCAGTCCAAGCTGACGCTAGTGGTCGGCGAGTTCTCTAGAATTCGAATGGGATTATCTGGAGATTCTGGGCCAAGATCAGCAGATGACCTTGAATCGAAGGTAGGTAGAGGACGAGGTGGAAATGGTTGAACACTCAAAACAATTGCGAGTTCAACATTTTGGTCCTCAAGTGACTCTGATAACTTAGTAAACAACTCCTTAGACAATCTTTTAGATGGAGGAGAGGAAGAGGAATTGGGTGACCAAATGCCCTTGTCTTAGTTGACAGAACAAATAACTTCAAGGCTTTAAAATGTCCTTTTAAGCGTACTCGCAATTTGGTCAAAAAGATTAACAGGATGTTTTGGATCATGGGAAATCAATTACTAAGACGCATAAAAGACTGATGCTCTTTCATTATTTAAGAGTTGAGAAAGAAACAAAGATGAATTCATCACTTTCGATTGAAAACGAGATCGAAAGGAAAAGTGCTCAAATGATATTTAAATTTTAATGAGTCAAAAAGATCAAATGAATACTCTGGATGATCTAGGTAAACAAGATTACCAGGTAGACATGAACTGCAGAATACCTCTTGGCAAACTAAGAGGTACAAGCAGGAAATCTCCTTGAATGTTGTGTTTGGTTTATCAGGTTCGCAAGGTGGCCGACTTAGCTTCCTAAGGATAAAAGGATTGTAGCCTAGTGGGGTCTCCCATTATATACTCGATGGTATGGGGAGCATAAATCTATGCTAGCACTATCTAATGCCGAAGCTAATAAAAACTTCTAGGTTTACAGACGCTGGAACACGTCTCTAGCCTAGACCTTCTAGATATGATCATTAATGTCAAATGCACCTTAGGTTAATTGAATTCATTTTAGAGTTGATCTTGAGTTAAGTTTCAGTTTTAAGGTCTTATTAATGCTACTCAAAAAACCTAAAATGCAACTAAATGGGACAATACCCTTTCAATTCGATGAAATTCCTACACTAGATAGGCTAGGAACTACTCAATCAAATGCAAACAATCAAGCAGCTGAAAACAAAATGATCTTTCACTACTTCACTTTTTCCAAATAAAAATAAACTAATGAAAAATGCATTCCAATTCCTAATTTATTGACGAGCACTTATCTATCATTCCTTTCAAAATGAAAAAAGTTTCTCTTCTTTTCCAAATGCTAGTGCAATTCTAGTTTTTAAGAGATGCAAATCATAAGGATGCAAAATGCTAGAATTTCATACTTTCTCATCAAACAATGAAACAAAATTTTCGCATACAATCTTTGAATGAAAAAGTTTTCGAGGCTATGAGCTCTTCACACAGATGAAAACATGAAAAGAGAAGTTCATTCAGATCAATGAAACATCGACTTTACCAAACGCAAGACCGAAAATGTAATCTATGCCAGAAAAAGACATTCAAGCTAGTAAACGAAAGCTTTTTCTATCTTGTGCAAAAGAGGTCAAATTCATAAAAGGATTAAAGAAAAAATGCAAGGAGAAAACATACCCACACCCGGACTTGATGAGTCTACAAGCTACTTAATGGGTGACTAGCTAGATGCCCTAGTGTCGTTGGCCACTCAATGACTCAATCATTCAAACAACAATATGACAAGCTAACAAGCAAGCAAAATCAAATGAAATGTAGCTTCCTAATCAAGGATAAAGCAATTAAAAAGGCTCATGGGGTCAAAAACACAAGAGTAGAACACACTGGCCAAGATTGGGGTCTAGCCCTAATCTTCACTTATAGAGATTGGCGTAACTGCCTAACTGACAACAAGCGCCAGAGCTTGGTTGGCATAACTATTCCTCCACAATTCGCGTTGGTCAGCGCAGATGTCAATCGATTAAATGGGCTATCTAAGGGAACTAAGGAAAAATTAAAAAAAATCAAAAATCAAAACAAGGACCAAATCTACTACTATGAATTTTAGACTTAGGCCAGTAAGCAGGAGAAAATAAACATAACCAAAGGGAAAATGTGAAACTAGAAAAGTTGTCACGAAATCATGAAATCCAAAATGAAAAAAAAATGGGACCTCCCTAGTGGAGTCACCAATTTGTGGTGAAGTAAAATTATAAGTGCGGACACAAACGAATTCCTCTAGCTCGATAATCGGTCTAACCACAACGGATACATTCTATGGAATATTCCCTTAGGTTAGAATCAATCAAGAGGGCCTACCTCTTGGTCACTTATCCTGCTTGATGATGTCCTCACTTGCTCGCTCCAACAATCTCTCGCTTCCTTCTTCAAGCTCCTAAAACAAGTAAACAACAACAACACACAAACATAATAATAGAAAAATTGCAATTCAACCTACTTAACAAGTCAAGAAGCATTAAGACATGGATATGTAATATTACAAAACATGTATGAAATCAATCAATAGTTTCATATATTAATATCAAAGAGAGATTACAACCATTCGTCTTGATGTTGTAGTCTTCTTCTGACAAGACTAGGTTCCCCACACTTCTGCTAGCATTCCATGATGGCTTCAAACAACAATTGCTTAAAGAATGTTCCCTTTAGATTTCACTCCAAACCAAACACACTTCTTCCTCATGCAACTAGATGGCTATAACTAGTAATAGCTTGCTTGTCTAATCAAAATAGTATACTCACATTCAACCAACACTCTAACTAGCTTGTTCTTGGGAAGAAGTGAGGTTTATATAGGAAATATGAATGGGAGATGGATCCTCTTCTCATGGGAGAAGGAATTATCCCTTGAGCTAGTTCCATCTTATAGGGGAAAAGAGCTCAAACTGTCATCCTCGACCCCATCCGGCCAAACCATTTACTAGACTTCCGTTACGAAGCTTCTAGAGTTGGAAGCTTTGGATCTAATTTGAAAAACTTTCCATAATAGGGTCGGCATGACTGGAACACTGCTCAGCCACACCGGTCGACACGGGGAATAGTTTTAAACTCTCCACATCGGTGTGAGGGAGACAAAGTTCATTAGCGCTGAACTTGTAAACTTGGCAAAATAGAAGTTTTAGTGGAAATGGTGTAAAAGGAAAATGATCTACTCATGAAGAGGGACATAATGGGAGTTTCTCCATGGAGGCAAAGCATGTTGGGTTCATTATAGAGGTCCTCTAGGATCAAGGAATAGGGAGTACAAGGACAGTGACAAAATTCTGTGTAACAGGATGTGAACCAAAGACAAAAAGTTTTTCCTCAAATCTAGGAGGTAGAGAACATCATGTAGAAAAAAGCCTAGGAGACCAGGAAGTTTGAGCCTGATGGTACCAAGCCTTGATGGCTTGAGTTTTGACTTGTATAAAAAGTAAACTACTCCATCAACATTATCAATGAACTCTTCAAATAAATATCTTCTAAAATTCATGTGGCAAGCTTCTCTCAAATCAAGAAATCATGCATCTTTCCATGAAGCAAGTGAAGCCTTAAAAAATTCTTTAGCTACTCTAATATTGCAATGTGCCACAACACAACGAGAAGATTTGGGTGCTTTACCTTTCCCTTGATCTAATGATTTTCCTTTCTAATCTTGTCGCAAGAGATCTTATATATAACAACCCCGGGCTAAAAGTAGATGTAATAAATTTAATAAAGGAAAAATAAGACAAGGGTCATGGGACACGTATTCCAAGATAAATTTTGGGAAAAGCATCCTAGTGGGCATCACTTGTTATTTATTATGGCTAAGGAGAAATTGGAAAAGGCAATGGAAAAGGTTTTGGAGAGGAAGAAAGGCATTATTGGCATTTTATTTATGAAAATAAAAGGAAATTAGGAGAAAATGAAGGTGAAAGGTCACAAGTTGTATGTGAGGAGGAAATTGAAGGAAAATAGAGGAAAAATGAAGAAATTAGAGACATCAATAATAAAAAGACATCAGAACATCAATTTGGTGCCTTTTTTTAGTTGAGTTTTGGAATTGGTTTTAAATAGGAGAAGATCACTAAGAGGAGAAAGCAAGCAAAGTAATGGAAAGGAGCAAAGAAAGGACAAGGAAAGAAAAGGAAGGAAAAGGAATGAAAAGGACGCAAGGATCAAGCAAGGTTGTATCAAGTGGCTTTATCTGTAATACTTGTAGGTAACAAGTTGGATGTATGATTTCCTAGATGGTTTTAGCATGCATGGTATATGCATCTATGTCTTCAGTTCATTTGTTGTTACTGACATGGGCTTTTATGGGTTTCGATAGTGGTTTTAGCCTTACCTTGTCATTTTTGGATAGCCATGGTGTGATGGGAGTCGTTCTTGGTTGAGCTTTGGATTGTAGGAAGGTTCTGGATTCGGGTGAGGTAGTCTTAAGAAAAACCCAAGTGTTGGGGGTGGAGATGGTTTTCTTTGGGAAGCCCTCAACAAGTGGGTGAAGATAGGAGAATTCCTCAAGGGATGGTGAAGGACTTATTAGGCATCCATGCTCGATTTGTTTTTTTGATATTGGTACTGGTTGTATTGGTTTAGGTGAGATCATGGTAGTGTGAGGGTGGAGGTGGTTTAAACTTTAGATTCCATTGGGTTTCTATGGATTGGTTCATCACATGAGATCCCACATTCATGCTTGGAATATGGCACGAGGGTGATTGACTCAAAGAAAGATTTGGTTCAGCCCAATCGATGGTTGGGTGGTACATGGAAGTCCCTGACTTGGTTGGCTTTTGCATATATTAATAAGAGCTAAGTTCCTCATTTTATATTACGAGTAAATATAATTGTTATTATGTGGATTTAATGGTTGTTCTACCATTGTTATTTATCTGGTTATATACTAGTTATAAGCATGGTTTTATCATAGATCCTAGTTATGGCTCTTATCATGATTGATTGATAAAGGAATGGTTAATGAATGCATGACCTAATAGATGCTATTGCATTTATTATGAGAGGGAGTTAGTCCTTCTTGGTAAACCTCAAATAAGTTTCATATATCTATGTTCAAATATACATTCATGACCTGTAGGTTGCATGTTCATCATGTGTTTGATGGAATGACTATCATTGTTAGATTGAACTAGGTCAATTCCTTAATTAATTTTTGTGTTAGAGGCTTTGCTTGTATGTTATTTATCATATCTAGGAGCTTCATTAAGTTTTATTTAGAGGTCTGGATCGGAGCCCTAAAAAAGTGGCTCAGATCTCGGGGTCGCTGACATAGAACTAAGTGAAAAATATTGCAGTCGCTAGGAAGTAGGCCCATGGGAGTGAATGGAGGGTTCCAATCACATAGAGGCCTTGTCGTGGGAGTGAATGAGACTCTAGATTAGTGAAAAGGCAAGTTAGCTTAAGGGTTGGGCACCATGAGTGGTGTTTTAGCTCCTAGGGATCTTGAAGAACCTAAGGGAAGTTAGTAAGGTTTTGTTTTTTCGCCTCCATTTCCTTAAGGCTATCTAGGAGGTTGAGTCATGTCATAGCAGCCCTCAACTCATGTTTACCTAGGAAAGGCCATTCGAAGTGGGTAGATTTGAGAGGTGGTGTTATAGAGTGGTATTAGAGCATGGTTCAAACACTTGGACTCGATGGGCTAGATGCATGTGGTTATGCATGCATTGCCATGGTTATGGTTGTCATGCATGAGGTCATGGTATGTAGTTGGTATTTTCATGCATGATGTTGACACATTGATATGATTATGATTATACATGTATCGTGCTAATGTGGACTAATTTTGCAAATGAGATAAGCCTCCCCTAAATGTCATCAATGTATGATTTTGTTTATGGTATCTATTTCTTTTTCTAACATGATATACTTGTAGGAAGAAGAGAATTAAATACGATGAGAAAAATGGCGGACTATAGTTCACGTGACTCTCACTATAGATTAGTTTGGCAGCAAAGAGATGAATACTCTCTTGATATAGCAAACCCATTGTGGAGTTTGAGGGAAAATATAAGAAGTTTCAAAGAATAAAATGATAGAGTTTGTTAGACTTGAAAAGACAGGGACAATTGAGGATTAGACAAGAACAGGAAGAGAAGACTAACGGAGGCTATGGTAACAAGTCTCAGTCAGGATACAAGTTGAATAGAGGAGACACAGTCAGAGGTGGAAACTAATTGGATAGACTTGATAGGAGGACTAGTATGTATGGGTATCACTCTAGTTCCTCATCAAGGAGACATCATCACAATCATCATCACAATCATCATCACCATCATCCTTATAGGAGGAGTGAGTACTTTCCCAAGGAGTTCAAGAAATTCAAGCCACCTACATTTGACAGAGATATGAAGAAGTTAGAAGATACAGAGGCATGGTTTCTTGGGATGAATAAATTCTTCAGATTTCATAACTATTCAGAGAACATGAAATCCAAAATAGCCACCTTCAGTCTGAAATTGAAAAAATATATTTGGTGGGAATATGTGAAGAATTCCAAGGGAATTTGGGAAGAAGAGTTCATTTGGGATGAGTTTGAGAGACTCTTGAAGAAGAAGTAAATATATGAGAGATATGATGATGACATAGCTAAGGAGTTTTATGATCTACAAACGAGTTCTATGAAAGATGACGAGTATACTAGTAGGTTCCTGGATCTATTGAGGTATGTGCCTTACCTCAAGGATGAGAAGGAAAATATTCAAAGGTTCATCGATGGGTTTCCAGTAGCATATAGAGACTAGATTGAGTTTGATGAGCCACAGTCAGTGGAGGAAGCCATCAAGAAAATGAAACATTGTTATGAGTAGTCAAAATGTAAAGCTTAGCCTAAGCATGATTTGTGTTATATTCTTTCCACGACTAGCCCACGTAGTTAACTGGGGGGTTAGAGGGGGGGTGAAGCCCCCATTCATTGTGCCGATTATGTAGTGGGTGGGGGGGAGGGTCATAGGGGGTTTGAGGTGTACTCGTAACCCCACTTTATGGGGTCTAGGGTAGCGCCCCAAAATTTTGGTTTTGGACCCTATGTTAGGATGGGTGGACCCACCTATGGTTTTGTGCATGATTTTCACACATGTTTTTGGACGCGATGGTTTTCGGTCCATGGTATTGGATGCGATGGTTTTCGGACCATGGTATTGGATGCTTCAGCATGTATAAATATGTATTATAACATTGAAAGGAACATACTGAAAAATCAAGCTAGTAGTCTCGGTTTTGGGATCCAAGGGAAAATCTTTGTGTATATGTGTTTTATGTGTTATGCTCTCACATTATTTATTTTATGTGTTTTAGAATACGTATGCAGGTAATTTCTGTATAGGGTTAAACCTACATTTGGTATCAAAGCAGTTTTGGCTTCAAGGGGACACCTTTGTTGCTGAGGGGTTTCGCTCGACTCTGTGGTAGACCCTATTCAGTGGGAGATCTGCGAGATCGATTCTGGTGGTGAAAGAAGATGGTGAGCAATGGAAATATAGACATCAAGAAATTTAATGGTTAGATTTTTGAGTTTTGGAAACTTAAGATGGAGGATCTGTTGGTGGATAAAGATTAGTGGATTGTGGTAGATCCAGATACTAAACCAACGAGAGTGTCTGATGAAGAATAGAAGTTGGATTGGAAGAAAAATAGCACAATATGATTGTGTGTCTCAGATTCAGTATTGCTAAATGTATTAGGGGAATCTACGATGAAGGCTTTGTGGGACAAGTTAGGGACTTTGTACCAATCTATGTCTCTGGCGAATAAACTGTTCTGGCAGAAAAAACTGTATAACCTGAGGATGAAAGATGGAGATTCGGTGATAGAGCACCTGAACGCATTTAATATTATGGTAAGTCAGTTAGCATCTATTGATATTAAAATTTCAGATGAAGATAAGTGCATCAACTTGTTATGTTCTCTACCAGATTCGTGGGATAGTCTGGTTATTGCAATAGGTAGCAATGCAACTGCCTTGTAGTTTGATGAAATAGTCTCATCCTTGTTGATGGAGGAGATGAGACAGAAAAATATGGAGAGCTAGAATGGTTATGCCTTATCTATATGAGGACGGTCACAGAACAAAAACAAAACTAAGTCATCGAGTGGGAGATCTAAATCTCCAGGAAAACCTGTAAAGGTGGTGGGCTGGAAATGCGGAAAGGAAGGGCACTA
Source organism: Pinus taeda (assembly GCA_000404065.3). Lineage (NCBI taxonomy): Eukaryota > Viridiplantae > Streptophyta > Pinopsida > Pinales > Pinaceae > Pinus > Pinus taeda. The sequence goes on from APFE030959188.1 coordinate 102,785, forward strand.
CAAAAGGGATTATAAATCTAAAGCTCATGATAAAGGAAAGGGATCTGATGATGCTCCTTCTACAGAGGTGAAAACCACCTCAGATGAAGGTGGAGATGTGTACTTGGCTTCTTCAAGTACACATGTAGATCATGAGGCATGGTTGATTGACTCAGGTGCATCCTTTCATTTCACTCCCCATAGAGAGTGGTTCTGCAAGTATGAGAAATATGATGGTGGTGATTTCTTCTTAGGGGATGATAGGAAGGCTAGAATCATTGGTCGCAGAAAAGTAAAGTTGAAGTTGCAAGGTGGAAGGGTTAGAACAATTTCGGGTGTTCTGCATATTCCTGCATTGGCAAAAAATATGATTTTTGTAAGCAAGATGGATGATGCAAGTGTAAAAATGGTGTTCGAGATGGATACCTGAAAAATGGTTTGGGGAGCACTGGTATTGATGTGGGGAGTTTGAATTGGAACTCTGTACAAGTTGTAGGGTAGCACAATTATTGGTGGGTGCAACAGTTCTGTGGTTCTTGAAAGTGGAGCAGAAAATTTAGTGGTATCTAGAGAGAATACCATGTTGTGGCATCAAAGGCTTGGACATATTAGAGAGAAGGGCCTTTGAATACTTCATGGTAAAGGTATGGTAGAAGGTATGAGTAATAGCTCTCTGGATTTTGATTTCTGTGAAAATTGTGTATATGGGAAGCAGAATCGGATGAGTTTTCCCTCTGGTAGTAAGAAGGCGAAACAGATATTAGAACTTGTGCACAGTGATGTGTTTGGACCTATGAAGGTTCCATCACTGGGTAAGTCTGTGTACTATGTATCATTTATAGATGACTTCTCAAGGAATACATGGATCTATTTCCTTAAGAAGAAATCTAAAGCCTTTGACAGGTTTAAAGAATTTAAGGCTCTCATGGAAAATCAGACAGAGAAGAAAATAAAGGTACTGAGGACAGATAATGGTGGAGAGTTTTACAGCAAGGAATTTGAATAATTCTGTAAGAAGTGTGGTATAACATGATGAAGACTACTCCATATACACTGCAGCAAAATGGATTTGCAGAAATAATGAATAGGACGTTGATGGAAAGGGTGAGGAACATGCTCAATGGTGTTGGGTTAGGAGAGGAATTCTGGGTAGAGGCGGTGGATACTACATGTTAGCTGGTCAACAGGTCACCTTCATCACCGTTGGAGGATAAGACCCCACAAGAGGTATGGACTGGTAAGAAACCCTCTCTTTCACATCTGAGTGTATTTGGATGTGATGCATATGTACATGTTTCAAAGGAGAAACAAACCAAGTTATATAGTAAATTTGAAAAGTGCATCTTTATTGGGTATAAGGATGGTTTAAAGGGTTATAAGATTTGAAACCCAGTCACATGGAAGGTTGTGTACAACCAAGATGTGGTGCTCAGAGAGGTAAAAGATGTTATTAAACATGAATTCCAACCAAAGGAGCCTGAGAAGATAGAGTTTGAGCTTAAGGAGGAAGAATCAGACTCTATAGCAGAGGAGGAATCAGAAGATGAAGAGCCACAAACTCTGGGTGAGAGAAGATTAGTTCGAGAAAGAAGGCACCCAGAAAGGTATAGTCCATCTACCTTTTGTTCAAATTTTTCTTTATCTATTACTGATGATGATCCCAAAACTGTGAAGGAAGTAATAGATTCAGAGGGTGGCAAACTCTGGAAAGAGGCCATGGTTGATGAAATGGCATCTTTGCACAAAAATCAGGCTTGGGATCTAGTGGAGTTGCCAGCTAGAAGGAAACCCATTGGCAGCAAATAGGTGTTCAAGAAGAAGACAAGTGCAGAAGGAAAGGTGGAGAAATACAAAGCTTGGTTGGTAGCAAAAGGTTATTCCCAAGTGCTGGGAATTGATTTTGGTGATATTTTTTCTCCTGTTGCTAAGGTAACTTCTATTAGATTACTTTTATCTGTTGCTTCTGCTTTTGATTTTGAGGTAGAACAGATGGATGTGAAGACATCATTTTTTCATGAGGATCTGCAAGAGGAAATATACATGAAGAAACCTAAAGGCTTTGCGGTGAAGGGTAAGAAATAACTAGTATGCAAGTTAAAGAAGTCTCTGTATGGGTTAAAACAGTCACCAAGGATGTGGTATCAAAAATTTGATACATTTATATGTGGACTTGGCTTCACAAGAAGCAAAGCAGATCATTGTGTGTATTTTAAATTAATTGGTGATCATGTTATTTATCTGGTCTTGTATGTGGATGATATGTTGCTGGTTGGAAATGACAAAGAAATTATCTAGGATTTGATGACCCAATTCTCCTCCAAATTCAACATGAAAGATCTTGGTGCTGCAAACTATATTTTGGGCATGGAAATTAAAAGAGATAGGGAAAAGAGGAAGCTCTGGTTAAACCAGAGGAAGTATGTCGAGACAATACTGCAGAGGTTTAATATGCAAGATAGTAAACCGGTGAAGGTTCCTATTTCCGTAGGTGTGAGGTTATCTACTGAATAGTGTCCCAAGACACAAGAAGAGGAAGAGGACATGTCCTATGTTCCATATGCAAGTGCATTCGGTAGCTTGATGTATGCAATGGTCTATACTAGACTATACATTGCACATGCAGTGGGAGTATTGAGCAAGTTTATGTCAAAAACAAGGAAGGAGCACTGGACAACAATGCAGCAGGTTTTTAGGTATTTGCGTGGCACTAGTGATTATGGTTTGTGCTACCAAGGAAGATCAAGATTGGATAGAATGTTGGATATTCGTGGCTTTGTTGATGCAGACTGGGCTGGAGATCTGGATTAGAGAAGATCTACAAGTGGGTATGTGTTTAACCTATTTGGAGGTGTAGTCAGTTGGATGAGTAAGTAACAATCGATAGTGGCACTATAAACTACAGAGGCAGAATACATGGCATCCACTCATGCAAGCAAGGAAGTAGTTTGGTTGCAAAGATTGTGTTCAAGTATGGGGTTAGTATAGGGAGCTATAAGGATATATTGTGACAGCCAAAGTGAAATTTTCTTGGAAAAGAACCCCACATATCATTCAAAGACAAAGCACATTGATGTTCAGTATCACTTTGTGAGGGATATGATAGAAGACAAAAAGGTGTTGCTAGTAAAGGTGGACACTTTGAAGAATACTACAAATACATTGACAAAATCTGTGAGCTCTAAGAAGTTCTCTTGGTGTAGAGAGACAATGGGCATTTCAGGGCTGGAAAAATGACTAAGCTCTCTTGTGGCCCTGTTACACAAAAATATCGTCACCTTGATTATTTGCAGTCGGTGTAGGTCTATCACCACCTATACCAGCCTCCTAAGAGGGTCTTAAACCTCAGCTCTTCAAAACAAGCTTTAGAAATGAGAGAAAGACATCAAAAAAGCAATGTAACTCTAGTTCCGCACTTTCTCTTACTTTTTCCTGCGAGCCCGCACCTTTTGTTCAAGTTATCTGCGTACTTATACGCTCTTTATGTAAAGGGGAGGGTGCGTACCCCTGTAAAAGTCAAAAGGCACAATCTTTATCTTAAAAAACTCATCTTGGGTTAATTCTAGAAGTTTTCTAGAAGCATTAGTTACGTGGATTGTTCGCTCCAAGTGGTTCATGCATCCCATCATAGGAGGAACTAATCCCTTGTTGAGAGGAGCTATCCCTTTGAAGGAGGACTCTATCCCTTTGAAGGAGGAGCTGGTAACTGATCTCCATTGCACTATAAATTGAGGCATTGGGTCAGTGGCCAGGGAGGTTAGAAGCTGAACTTTTGAGGGTAAATGCTAGTGAAATCAAGACTTCCTATTTGAGCTTAAGAGGTTAGATCACATACCTTTTTGGCCCCATTAGGGAGTGAGTGAAGCTTGTCAAAGTAGAGGAGACTTCTTGTTGGACCCTGGAAGGAGCTTGTACAGCGTCAAGGCAAAGGTTGTAAGGTTCTTCTTTTGAATTAATACAATCAGACTCATTTTTCTCAACAAGTATCTCATGTGATTTGTTTCATGGACTCCTTGACTTTCATGTTAAATATGTTTTAATGATATTGGCTTTTCAGGTGCTATTTAATTTGTTTGCCTTGTTTGTGTTTGCAGGTTCGCGACAAAGGAACTCATTTGGATCAAAGGAGCGAAGACATCCCCAAACTTGCGTTGGACATAAGGTAGGCCTTAAACACACTTGTTTTCCATTATTTATAAAAGAAAATTTAGAGAAAGATAGTGTTTGGTTGGTTTGCTTGTCATTAGGTCTTCTTTAGATTCTAGGAAAGTCTATCTTGTCCGCA